>JAVLUX010000037.1:2257500-2327500 GCA_032164185.1 Moxostoma hubbsi
TGTTTTTTTTTTTGAGGGGGTACTGCACTGTTACAGGGAGTACCCTCTATTTTTCATTATTGTTTCCCTCCCTGTCCCCTCCCAGATTCAGGAAGGCGGGGATGACCTGCCGGCAGATGGGAAAGAGGGGGTGCAATGTACCTCATGCCGCGGGCTCCCCGGCCTGAGAGAACGAGGGAGGAATATGACAGGGCGGAAGGCGGGGCTGTGTTGTGATTTTACACACCCGGTCCCTTATTAGGCTAATCAAGCCTCCAAGAGGAATAAGGGCCGACCGCGGACGGTGGTGCGGAGAGAGAACCTTTACAGGCAGCTGTCCGTCCTATGCGTGTGTTTGTGTCATTTGGTTATATTTTCATTAAATTATTATTTACATATTTTGTCAAGCCTGTTCTCACCTCCTCCTTCCCTTTGAACTGCTTTTAACATTGAACTGCTTTCACCAATTTAACACTAACAACACTTACAAGTGGTTTGCCATCTCTAGGTGTCATAGAGTTCGGTGAGTCCTAGTGTCCATCATACACATTCATAATGGGTGCTAAGGCAATGTTAGGTGGTTGCTAAGTTGTTCTGAGTGGTTGCTAGGTGGGTGATTACTCGCTGACTCAAGTGAAATCTGTTACAAACGAGCAATCCTAACATTGATGCTTTGTATTTACAATTAGTGGCTCTGCAAAGTAATTACATATTAATTCATGCACTTCATTACAAAGACTACTCTACAGTCACTATAATTACACAGTTACATGAATCCTGCAGTTTAATAAACAGTTCTTTCTTTCTTTCTTTCTTTCTTTCTTTCTTTCTTTCTTTCTTTCAGTAGTAGAAGGTCTAAGTTAAGTGTAAAATTCATTTTCCATAACTCACAGGTTGTGTTCCTGCACCTGATGCAAATGTGCTCTTATCAAGTGAACTCAATGGATTTTGCCCAGACACCCATTGAGATATTGGCCTGTGAAAGCCAGCAAGGCTAGTGCTCTATAAGCATGTATTCTTGGCACCTGCGTGGAGAGCAAGCCTCTATTAGTTTATGTCAAAGATTGAAATGCTTTCAGAAATCCCGCTGCATGCCTCCCTTCTGCAGGTTAACTTTCCTGCTGCTACATTAATCACCATGACAACTGCCTCCACTCAGACTGTTGTACATGGCCATATGAGAGAGAGAGCAAGAACGTCTTTATAATTTTGTATTCCAATTTCACACTTTGTGCTTATAGTCAAATCTAGGCAGACAACCTCTAATGCAAAACAGTATGAGCCTGCAAAATAACCAGTTGGTTTTACAAGCATTTTTGTCACTGCAGCACAGTACCAATGGACAGTATAACCCACCCCCAAATCTCTGTAATATTCTGGCCTCTTGTTGGCTTGGGTCCCTTCTTAAATTAATTTTTTTGCATGTTTTATCATCTGCCAGGCAAAAATGGTTGATCCGTTAGAAAAGTAGAAAATTATTAGTGCACTTCTCCTCCAAAGTCCTCAATTAGAGGTATCATTCATGTATCATTCTTTCTATGCACTGAAGTTTAATACACATGTCAGGGGTTTGTTCAAATCCTTAACCATAGATATGAGCAATAGTTAGAGTGATGCTTGAACTCAGTGCACTCTTGCATGTATAGCTTGCTTACAAAAGGCCTTCTTTATTTTGAAGCATCTCTTTATCAGAATGTTATATGTTTTTTTTAATAATTGTTGTAAAGCAGCAATAGGCTAACATACTGAAGGGTTGTGTATATATACACACATGACCTCCTCTTTACATCTGGCCAATTGAGAGCACCCTGAAGAGTCTTTATGTGAAATCTTTTGAAAATTTTTCCAAAATGCATAGAAAAATGCACAATGTCTAGGTACATAAGGTTCAGGAAATAAAATAGAACAAGCAAATATACAACTCAACCTCACAAAAAAGGTTCAAGTTTCTCTTGAAATACAAATACCAACCCTTACACTTGTCTATTTATCTCTCTCAAAGAATAAATCTGTGTGCTTCTAGACGAACATCTTTAGTGATTATTATTGTGTTCTTTGATCGCCATGGCCTTGGGTCAAATATGTCTGCCCTAAAACATCTTCCACATTCCGCTGTTCAGACTTATGTTTAATTTAAGGCAATTAGGAAGGTTGCATTCATTTTTGTGCATGCATTTTGCATGCATTTTTTTCAACAAGGAACAAACAATGTTTTTTCCATTTGTGTGCAATAATAAAACACAGAAGATAAGAGACTTAGCATCTTCAGTGTCTTGGCATAATGTTGTCTAATCTGGTGACAGTCTCATTAATCACCCAGGAGGAGTATTTAAAAGTTCAGAGAATACAATATAAAAAAATATCCAAAATGGACGACTTCCTGTTGGGTGGAGCTTATGATTCTAATGATGAAAGTTGTCCGGCTTGATAAAAACTATATATGTACCAAATTTGGTGACTGCAGGTGATAATGGGGGTGTTAAAGAGGCCGTCTTACACACCCATTACACACCCGCTACATAGCCCCCCCACATGCCAATGTGTGAACTTTTTGCCAGACCTAATGGCCAACGAATCTGTGTGTGCAAAATGTCATAACATTTTAAGCATGCCAAGTGCCTCAAAAACTCCCAGATATTAGGAAGAAAGGAATAATAACAATTAATGTGTTTTCTATTTAAGATATCAAACATACCTCGACAACTTGCATCAGCAGTGTCTTGACATTATTCTAAAGAATTTTGGAGTAATTAATGTAAACATAAGAGGGTTATTTCAAAGTCTGTTAAAAGTGCCATACTTCCTGCTGCCAGCTGGTGGTGCTATGACCGTTACCCAAAATAGCCACATTCATGTGATCAGCCACCAGCCCTAATGGCCGATGACTCTGTGTGTGTGCAAAATTTCATGAAAGTTTAAACATGCCAAGTGCCTCAAAAACACCCAAATATAGGAAGAAAGGAATAATATCAATTAATGCATTGCCATGCAAAATATTTAAGATATCAAATATCCATTTACACTACATCAGTAGTGTCTTTACATTATTATAAAGAATTTGAAGCAATTCATGTAAACATAAGAGGGCTATTTTAAAATCTGTTAAAAGTTACATACTTCCTGCTGCCAGTTGGTGGCCCTATGACCATGACCCATAATAGCTGCATAAATGTGATCAGCCCCCATTACCAAACATACAGCTGAATTTCATCAAAATCACAGTGCTCACAGAAGATATAAGGCACTTCCTGTTTTCCATTTTTCACCATGATGACATCTGTACTCAAAAATAAATTGTGCCTAATTATAGATGTCTATAAAAACCTTTTATTTATTTGTTTTATTTATTTATTTATTTATTTTTAAAGGTAAGTAGCCTAAAGTTTCCAGCATATGAAATCATTCAAAACTGTTTAAAAAGCATCCCAGGATGCACCTGAAGTTGATTGAGCTCTGTGTGCAGAGCTAGAATAGACAAAAGGCTACGCTGAAGAATTTCAAATAGAAGATGTTTCTGATGTAATTTGTTTTGGTCACTGCATAATTCCCATACTTTTGTGTTACTTCTTAGTTTTTATGATGTTATACTCTAAAATCTAAAATGTGCAGTAACAAATAATAAAGAATAGGCAAGTGTGATTGAACTGAGGGGCCATTCACATTGAGTGCATTTTTGTGTCCGTCCGTGATTTTTTATAATTTATTTTAATTTAAACGTGCGCTAGATACATGTCTGTTAAAAAGAACCTAAACTGTTAAACATCGAGTCGAGACACCTACGTTTTGCTCTTTTGTGGCGTTACATGTAATTTTGGTGCAACAACAACACATTCCAGTATGTGAACGGCACCTAACATGTTTTAAAACATTTGTGCTTAAATTTCTAACAAATACTTTGAATATTAGTGTAGTATTATACATGCAGAAGAATTGAAACAACATGATTTCAATCTAGGTAAAACCCAACCTTTTTAATCCTGGAATTCCTCAACATCATAAATTCCAAGGTCCAAGGAAGCTCGGGACTCGAAGTCCCGAGGAAGTCTCTCACTCTCCAATGGGAGTCGCGGATCCTCCATGAGAAGGCCTCGCTTCAAATTCACGCTTATCCTTTATATACACAATAACTAACAGAACTTACAGAGGTCAAAAACATTGACGGAACGAACTTTCAACCAAGAGCCAAGAACCAAGCAACACAAAGAACACAAGGAAACACCATGACACTCAAGCACATCTCCAATATTGTGCTCAAAGTGCTGGCGTATTAATTAAATTCTTTGAGTAATCTGATAGCAAATCGATGAGGTTAAATGGTTCTTTAGGCATTGTCAACAGACTCCGTAAAGTTAATTTTCACTGTATTCATAATTTTTTCTTCTTCTCACCAACCTGTCTCATGTATATATGTGTAATAAAGTTTGTCTGTATTCAAAGATGATTTGACTGTGGTATATTTTGATAAATAATCTCATACATGTTTCTGAAAGATTTTGCTTCAAAGCTGTACCTACGTGCAGAGTTTCCGCTAGAAAAAAATGGTGCCGGTCAAAGTGACCGGCAGAGGTTTCGTTTTACGGACATTTTGATGATATGCCGGTCAAATATCGCCTCTTAATTAGTCAAGTTGAGGAAAACTGGAGGCAGGCTATGTAACTTAAAAAATGACATAATCAGGCTGTATAGAATGCAACATGTTTATTAGCCTAACTTTCAAATAGACGAAAAAAAAACATGAACGTCCGATTGGCGTTTCACATTCATTGTTTAACAAACCAATCCCCCTTCCCCACATAAAATATCTGAATAGTAGCCTATTGTTTTTACTCAAGCGAACTTAATTATACACTCTCAGTATGTCTCATTTAGCTGGTAACATTTAAATTGGCCACTGTGAAATGACTCCTTGTCAAATGAACTGGGACAAACAAATGACTAGTCCTATAACATTGTCTCGCGTCATTTTAGGCTACTTTTTACGCTGTTTTGCAGTGCTGAATTGTGCAGCTGCCGACTTAAAATCAAAACTTCCTAGTGTCTCTCCACAACTTGCAATGCGCATAAGTCGCGTAACCTTGTTCTCCGCAAGGCGACTTCGCTGCTTCGTCTTGATCCGATTCTGCAGCGAGAACCCCCTCTCTGCAGGAACACTCGAGACCGGGATTACACAGGCTATCTTGGTGAGCTTGGTCCACTCTGGATACATTTTAGGCTTATTCTCAAATTCAGATTGTGTTAGGGGGGCGGGATTATTAGGCAATTTTAATCGGACAATTTGACCGGAGAGATTTAATTTAGTCGGACATTTAATTTTTTTCCCGGCCAGTGTCCGGTAATTACCGGACAACGGAAACCCTGCCTACGTGTGATATTATTTTCAATAAGTCATGAGAATAATATTACTCCAATAAGTGAATTCCTCATAATTCACTTATTAAAGCTTATTCCTTACAATATAAATTGTGAGCGGATACAACAAAACGTTGTATTACAATTTTAATGGTGGAGAATCTATTAAGACAAATAATTTAGTTATTTGTCATTTATCTAATTTATAATGGTTGTCGAACGCAACTAATTCCAGTATACATTTACCTAATAATGTACAATAAGGACAGTTTAATTTAGTTCATATCTAACATATTTCAAGACTCTAAATACCCTTACATATTATGGTGTGAGAAGGTGGGCACTTTAACAGTTCCTGTCTAAATTCATCAGTACCAAATATCCTTACATTAGCTAACGTAAATAGACTATGCCATAAAACAAATAAAAGAATTTAGAGCTGAATACTGTGGCTGTTTACTTGCAAAAAAAAATGTACATGTACAGCTTTGTTCAGCAGTGTCAAATATAGCTGTGGCAGCGGGGGCGTGGTCAAGCGCCCGTCCGAGGAGGGAAAGCGGTAAGGGCGCTTGCACCTGAGTTAAATTATGTCTAACACCTGTCTCTAATTTCAGTGAGCACGGGGAGAGCGGCATAAATAACAGAGCGACAGCACCGCCAGGAGAAGAGTGCCAGTCTAGTGTTGGCGAGAAGCTACCTTACGGCTATCCGTAGTTTGTTTAAATGCTGCGACTCTGTCAAATAAAGGAAAAGCCTTACCTTTTGTCGAAACCTGTTTCCGCTTTCCTTCCTTCTCCGGAGTCATCCGTGTTACAATAGCCTATAAACCAATCATACTTTTTTTTTTTTTTTTATTGAGCAAAACACAAATTAACAAAACATAAGCAGCTTATGCATACACACACATATATACACATACATACTTACATATACACACATATATACATACATATACACATAACAAAACACTAAATAAAAAAATTACAAATGAAAACAAAACCAAAAAAAAAAAAAAAAACAGGAAAAAAAAGAGATATAGTAGTGTCTACATGTATTGTGAAAAGTTTAAGGACTAGGTTAATTTAATGTCATATAATAGTAATCATTATTATTAATTAAACTTTTTGTGGTGACGTTGTGGAGAGAGAGAAAAAGAAAGAGAAAGATATAGATTTAAAGTTAGATAGATATGGAATAATCAGTTATTATAATAATAATAATAATAA
The DNA here is from genome assembly GCA_032164185.1 of Moxostoma hubbsi. Lineage (NCBI taxonomy): Eukaryota > Metazoa > Chordata > Actinopteri > Cypriniformes > Catostomidae > Moxostoma > Moxostoma hubbsi. The sequence continues at coordinate 2,264,055 of JAVLUX010000037.1, forward strand.
TAATAGTATAATACTAATAATAGCAATAATAACCATAATAGTAGTTGTAGTAGTAGTGGTAGCAGCAATAATAATAATAAAAACAATAATAGCAGTAGTAGTAGTGCAAACAATAACATCATCACAGCTTTATGAAATTTTAAACTAGTCAATAAAATGATCGCTGATATAAGAAGCTCTCTCGGTCCGGTGGCCGCTCCACCACCACCGGCGGGCACATCCAACAGACCCGCCCGACACAGACACCAACCCAAACCCTAATCCCCCCCATTCAATCCAAAATAGCTGACTTCTTGTTGGGTGGAGCTATTGATTGTAATTTTGAAAGTTGCCCAGCTTGATGAGAACAATATATGTAGCAAGTTTTGGTACCAAAGAAGAAACTGTCCCTACCACTTTTATCAAAATTTGGCACTACAGAGATCTCCAGCCACACCCATTTGTTAACTTTTGCCCAGGCTAATGTCTGACATCTCTGATGTGTGTGAAAAACATTATGAAAATTCAAGCATGCCAAGTGTAGAATGATGACATTTAATGCTTTACTGTTGGGCCTCATGTACTCAGATAGTAGACAAAGGCAGGCCTACACACCGTCATAAAGCCTGACTGAGGCCTGTAAAAATACTCAAAGCGTGATAACACAAACGGTGCCAAAATCAAACAAAGGGAGTACAAACACAATACAGATCCCATCAAGCCTTGCTCATTTTACACCTTTGTGTGAAATTCTGAAGAATCGAGCTCTGAACTCCTATTGGATGAAGCACATGACAGAACGTGTCCCTCAACCATGATGTCAGTATGAAACCCCGGAGATTCCTCTTAAGCCTTGCTTGCAGCTACAGGATGCGCCGCATCTAGTTGCAGCTCTGCTGCTCCCAGCTGTAGCCTCGTTGCCCAAGGAAGAAACGTACGTACCTGAACTTTGGCCATACAATCTCCATCTCACTGGACGAGCTGAGATTCTCCGTGTTCCACTGAGCATGCTAACGGATCCAAAGAAAACAGTCAAGCAATCCACGTCTCACTCTTTAGTCTGCAGAAGTCTTCTCTTCCTTATTTAACCGAGTCAACTTTGCAGAGATAGATTATTATAGTGCTTTATTCTTGTGTATCAAGATTATTGTTTGTGCCATTTATGGTCCGCCGAGTCTGCTCATTGCTGCTAATAATACTCAAGGTATTATGTAACCTACTGTTACCACAAATGAGATTTGCTGGGTTGTTGTCTAACCACGTTGGGCTGTTTGTGCATTTCTGGAATTGTGGGTGAGACCGGCACACTGAGTTTATACATTAAAGAACTAACGACCACTGCGGATGGATTACAATTCGTTCACCATGTCTCTGAGTGATAAAACTAATGGATGCCATCTTTCCCACGATCGCTAAACCAGCTTTGGTGCCATTACCCTGTTCTCTGTCGTTCTAACTGCACATGCACACAACCCCTCATAAACATACCTGCACACACATTTGGCAAACAAATAACCTGGAAATAGAGCCCAGCTTTGTCCCTAAGTTATCATACCAGCAGAGATACAGATTAAACGGCAGATGCCATTAACCAGTCTCTCCACCCACATTCGTGGCCACATTCTCTGGCCGGAAACCTTGCGGGACCTACTCTCTACAAGAGCCATGCCCGCCATTTTGTGCACTCCTTCTTTCCTCACACACTCACACACACACAGACACACATACTCCTGCCATCCTCTCATGTATTATAGGCTTATCTGTTACCATATCTAATCATGTTATTGTTTTGCTTGTAGTTGGAAGTCGAAAGTTTATTGACTGCATTGAATTGATTATTAATTGATATTACTGCATTAATAAACTTTGTTATACTTTAAAGAGAAGTGTTTTGGTGTCGTTCTGCATGCATCTGTGCCAAGGGCTGGCAGAGGATGTCAGTGGTCAGATTCAAGCCATCATTGTTTAACTTTTGAATGTTGATGTTCTCCAGACATCAACTTTCCTAAGAGAAAAATCCTATATTGAGACTGTTATACTGTCTGGTTATTAGTCCCTGATTCCATGGTGGTGCCCCAACAATATGAATCCTTATTAATATTCTATTGATTTTGATATTGATTGTTATCTTTGATGATTTTTTATTGGTGGTGGCGTAGTGGCTAGAGCACAGGGCAGCTAATCAGAAGGTCGCTGGTTCGAACCCCACGTCCACCACCACCATTGTGTCCTTGAGCAAGGCACTTAACTCCAGGTTGCTCCGGGGGGATTGTCCCTGTAATAAGGGCTCTGTAAGTCGCTTTGGATAAAAGCGTCTGCCAAATGCATAAATGTAAATTCTAATCAATGTTCTATAGATTTAGATTTTTAAATCTGCACTGTCTTGACTTTATTAAAAAAAATTTTTAAGCAATTCAGGTAAATATAAGAGGGAAATTTCAAAGTCTGCTAAAAGTGTCAAACTACGACCGTGCTCCACAATAGGCACATTATTGTGATCAGCCACAAGGAGAAACATTTGGCTGAATTTTTATGTAAATCACACCATTCATGCAGAAGATATGCAACACTTCCTTTTTCCAATTTTTTTATGTTACTGTATCACGTTGTCATGGCAACATCATTCGATATATCAAAAATCTGTTTGCATTTAGCATCATCGATGTCTTGGCATTATGTTGCCCACATTTGGTACCTGTAACATTCAATTTCTATGAGGAGTATTACAAATTCCTGAGCATGCATTAATCAAACAATCCAAAAAGGCGAACTTCCTGTTGGGTAGCGCTTATGACTGTCAGCATGAAAGTTGTCCGACTTGATGAGATTTATTTGTGTACAAAGTTTGGTGACTGTAGCTCAAAAGGGATGTGCTACAGAGCCCCCCGAACATTCGAGGTGGCGCTATAGAGCCCCCCTGCAACTTTGCCCAGCCCTAATGGCATACAACTCAGATGCATGTGAAAACTTTCAAGAGTTTTACCGAAAAGTTCAGAAAACCTTGAAAATAATAACAATCCTCCCCACTTTCAGTGCATGGGCCCAAACAATAATAATAATCCTTAGAAGAACAATAGGGTCTCAGCACTTTCAGTGCTTGGGCCCTAATAATAATAATCCTTAGAAGAACTATAGGGTCTCTGCACTTTCAGTGTTTGGGCCCTAAATAGATCCCAAAAAAGTATCTATGACCCTAACTGCATTTCAAGGTAAAATGTTGACAGTTAACACTGGAGGTGAGGTGTGACATTTCTTGTCATGTTGTTTACAGACAAAGACAAGCGTGAACCGAGGTATCAAAACCTTGCGACGTGCATGTCTTCCTCATACACATTCATGTTTTCTGGCATTCTTGGTGAAAGTGATTTTCAAAAATCCCAATATTAAAATAACAACAAATCTGTCATTGTGTGACATGCCCCTAGTACTGTGAGTGTATGAAAAGGTTAAGTTAAAAATGTGTGGAAGTTGGGGCTGCAACAGAAACAGTGTCAGATCGAATCAGCACATGTGAACGGCAACAGGTCATTTGCATTTTAATCATCGGAAGGTCGGGATGGCTTGCTCCGTCATGTTTAGCAGATTGTGATTAAATGTGCGTTCTCTTGCTAAAGTAAATTATGGAGCAGGAAGGTTGCATTGACCCCTGTCAGGTTTAACACATCTCCCATGTGCTGTGGCAGCATATGCGTGTCACACCACTGTAATTAACAGATACTTGATGAGAGCAATATTAAAGGTGTGAAGTTAAGCACACAATCTTGTGGCTGAGAATGAGGTGACACTTCAGTGCGCACTGTCCATGCGTCTTTCATTAGAGAAGTGCAGTGTGTTAAACTGAACATGATGCACTGATAATATGCAAAAGATTGTTGTACTTGTGTTATAACATCTGTTTTAGAGCATGTCACATTGTCTATGTAGTGTTTATTCAACATTGCCAAGTGATTAGTCTGTGTGCCCTGACATACAAAGCGATATGATACGAGGTACAGATGGAAATACCATGACAGTTTAATACACGTCACAATACTGAATGATTGTCATAATCATGTACCATGGTATTTACATGGTACTCCAGGGTACTTCAAAGATTACCATGGTACATGTCCAAAAAAGCATGGTATTACCTTGACACCATTTCCAAAACTCCATAACATTACCATAGTATGTATCTGAAAGACTGTGGTCTTACCATTGTATATGGGTCATTGACAAACGTTTTAATTTGTATTTATTTATTTCTTTATTATGCAAATATTATTTCTTTTTGAGACAAATTATTTCTTTATATTTATTTTTAATTATTTGCATTTATTTTTGAGTTTTGGTTTCTCCATTTGACCTGAACAATATGTGCCAGATCATAAAAAGTCTACAGGTGTACTCTGATTTTTTAACATGTCAACAGAATGACTACCTGCATGTTGGTAACACCACCTGACTTTCATTTGGTGGACAAAAGTTTTTCAAACATTAATATTTTAAAACATAACTAAAAGTCACTGCTCAGTTGTTAAAGAAATAAGAGTTAAAGTTTACTCCCAAAAAATTATCCCTTTAATGAGACATTTATTTATTTATATTGTCTCCAGATGGCTACAACACATTAAGCTCTAGAAAATAAATCAAAATGACTTTGAACTCAGAAGTTGAAACTATGTTCATCATAATAGGTGTATTCCAGTAATTAATTTGTGAGAATTGCATTTTTTATTTATTTTTGAATACCTTAATAAATCTGGATAATAAAAATGGATCGTCAAGTCATTGACCTACAAAAATCATGGTATTACCATAACACTGGTTTCAAAGAACATGGTAATACAGTAAACATTCCATGCAGAGAAATGGGACACCAGGTCCAGGTCAAACAGGACACTTCTAGCCTTGGGGCCAAGCCCCAAACGGCCAAGAGGTGACTTTCCCATAACAAACAGCCGAGGCCACACTGTGCCGTTCACATTATGCTTTAAACAGATTGTCACCAAATAGCCAGTAAATGTCATTGCACATGCTACGCATTCCTCCACTTTTCCACTGACTGCAAACAAGTACACAAAGCTTTGTGGATACATCTATTTAGCTGTTGGCTTCATTATATCCCAACACTCTAAAGGGAGAGTTTTTTCCCCCATGGAATACTGCACTAATTCTCAGTCACAATGTCTGCCTTTTTTGAGTCACTCAACCTCCCCCAGTCTTGATTCCTGCTGTAGAGCCGGTTCTCATACATTAGCAGTTCCCATTTGCATACTGTATCGCTGCTGCTTTGCCTGCCTGTGTACTCAGAGAGAAAAAAGGGAGGGAGGGCACTTTATACTTTCTCACATGGAAGCCCAAATACTGTGACATAATTGTTTTGCTCAAACACATTATTAACAGTGACTTGCTGTGAATGCACCATACATGCTCGGATGGGAATTATGTATGGTGTCAAATTAGGCATTTATCTTAAAGGGACTGTTGGGGGGTGTATCTGGAAATATCACCCCCAAACCCCCCCACCAAAAAAATAAATATGTCAACATGTGCACCAACATTTTTCAAAACATTGAGTATTAAACTCTGACGTTTAGTTATTCGTGCACCATTTGTGCTACAAACATGAACATTACCTTAAATCATGTGACTTGTTGAGGAGAAGCAAATGTGTTTACATTGTAAATGTCTCAATAAATGTTTTGCAGGTCAGAACAATGGATTATTACCTTATACCCTCAACCTGATAAATTGGGTTCATCCTTTGTTAAAACAATTTGGAAAATAAGATACCCCAGTATTCAGGTGATGGGGAGTAGTTACAGTAACTAATAGTAACAAATCTACAAACGTAACCAATTTTTTCCAACCTAGTCTCATGTAATGAACGTTACTATAAATATATTTTTGCAAACTGAGTTTTATGTGCCTCATTCTACGTTTGCCGCAGTTTCCTGGTGAAATGGACACTAGAGGTGCCACAATAAGTGTACATTTTATTAACTTTTACACAAATCATGAGTACAATAGCTGAGTTATGACTTTATAAACACTTATGTTTCTCACTATTACTCAGACACTAAGGGGTGTGAATAGATAACTTTTTTTAACAAATTAATTTCGAACAAATGAAAAGTGATAATTAATCACAATTAAATGATGGTACATGATACATTACAACAGACATTCAAAATCATCATAAATATATTTACTTTATACTTTGTCTGCAATAAATTAGTTAATTAATTCATTATTTAAATATATATATATATATATATTGCAGATAGGGTTAATTAGACACATTTTTACAGGTAATTATTTTTGATACATGTTTATGTATACATGCCATAAAATCTGTGGGAATCAGTGGACTTTTAAAAAAAAATTATAGGATCAAATGGGCAGATTAAATTCATATCAAACTTAATTGGCAAACATATTCAGTGTTGAATTTAATTTGCTGAAGTTCAAAATCTCAAAAATATTATTTTCTCTGGTTGCTGTTCAGTCTCTACAAGTATACCGCTCAACTGCACTCTACTGTTTTAGGGCGATGTGAAGAGATACGGCAGCTTTCCCTTTTCTCTTGCACATGTGGTTTACCACAGCTGAGTCGAGCGTGTACCTCCTGAAAATTTATATATGCCAATTTTAGCCACAGAAAGTGGGAGAAAACTTTAGTGAAGTTTTGGCCATTGTAAAAATGTGCCTGGGTTTGTTCCTGGCAGGTAGCGGATGCCCTAACCCCAGCCCCACCATCATCGGAGTCTGTAAGACTGAGTTGCCTGCCAGGAATAACTTGGAACACCTTTACACTATCGCTTGAAGTTTCAAGAAGTTAAAAAGGATACTGCTTTAATAGTTTTTAACACCGACATATACACAATTATTCCAAAATCATTAGCTTGTGCGGTAGCTCACCTTATAGAGTGTTGGACTTTGGCATTGGTAGACTGCTGTTTGAGCCCAGCCAAGCATGCAAACTAACACATGAGACGATAGTTTCATAGAAGCAACTTGAAATGACGTGGTTGCTTCAGACAATGTGCTTTTCATGTTGCATTTGCTTTTAGGACACTATCGGTTAGGTTTAGGTGTTGGTTTAGGGAAAGAATATCTGTTTATTCCCCTCTCATTTGCTTTTAGGACACTATTGGTTAGGTTTAGGTGTTGGTTTAGGGTAAGAACATCTGTTTTGGTCACCTTTCATTTTGCTTTCAGGACACTATCGGTTAGGTTTAGCAGTTGGTTTAGAGTAAGTATGTCTGATTTGTACACCTCTCATTGGCTTTTAGGACACTATTGGATAGGTTTAGGAGTTGGATTAGGGTAAGTATGTCTGTTTTGTTCACCTCTCATTTGCTTTTAGGACACTATTGGATAGGTTTAGGAGTTGGATTAGGGTAAGTGTGGCAGCGGGGGCGTGGTCAAGCGCCCGTCCGAAGGGAGAAAGCGGTAAGGGCGCTTGCACCTGAGCTAAATTATGTCTAACACCTGTCTCTAATTTCAGTGAGTATGGGGAGAGCGGCATAAAAGGGCCAGAACATCGCCAGCGAAAGAGAGACATGCCAGTCTAGTGTTGGCATCGGAGCAAGCTGCACACATTTTAGAGTTTTTGATTGCACGTCTCTGTATTATATAAAAATACCTTGCTGGCACAATAAAGGCCCCTACCTGAGTGGAGAGAGAGCTGTCACCGTGTCCTTCTTTTCCCTTCCCATATCGAACCTTGTTACACTGGTGCCGAAACCCGGGAATAAAATCACCGAACATGGAAGGTCGCCCCGTAGATTCCTCCCAGCTGGCCGAAGTCCTCCAGTCCCTTGCAGCATTACACCAGAACCACCAACAGTCTCTGCTTGAGCTCCGAGAGGACCAAGACCGGCAGTTCTTTGAGATCATGCGGGCTCAAGCAGAGAACCGGCACATCATCCGGAGCCTGCTCAGCCAGGAGGTCGCTCCCGCCACAGCCGCGACCCCGGACAATCGTTCCCCGTTACCCCCGCCCACGTTACAGAAGATGGGGGTAACGGACGATCCGGAAGCTTTCCTGGACTTGTTTGAGCGGACCGCCGAAATTTGGGGTTGGCCCCGCGATCAATGGGCAGCCCGTCTTGTTCCTCTTTTGTCCGGGGAAGCCCAACTCGCGGCTCAACAACTACCCGCGATGAACCTCCTAGCCTACTCTGACTTAAGGAGAGCCATCATGCAACGGGTTGGTCGGAGTCCTGAGGAACATCGCCAACTCTTCCGAGCTATGAAACTGGAGAAAGCCGACCGCCCGTTCGCGTTTGCCCAGCGACTCCGTGATGCCTGCCGGAAATGGCTGCTAGTGGGGGACCGCGACGTAGAGGGACTGATCGATCAGGTGGTACTGGAACAGTTCATCCAATGATTGCCCAAGAAAACGGCGGAGTGGGTCCAGTGCCACCGCCCGGCGTCGCTGGAGGCGGCCGTTCAGCTTGCGGAGGACCACATGGCGGCGATCCCAAGGCCGGACGAGCCTCTCTCTCTCTCTCTCTCTCTCCTCCCCCTCCCCCTGTGTTTTTTTCTACTCTCTCCCATCCCCCGCCCCCCTCTCGCTCTGTCTTCTCTCCAGGGTCCGTTCCTGCCCCACGCAGGCGAGGAGTCTGGCGGAGACCTTCGACATCTGCTCACCCCCCCCTCCACAACATTTAACCGCTCTCCCCCTCAGGTGGGGGCGTCCGCCGACGCAGGTACGGGGGTGGCGCCTGGGCCGGCCTGTTGGAGGTGCGGGGACCCGAGTCACCTCCGCGATCAGTGTCCGATGATGGAGGTGGGGATGGTGGTTCGGGTCTCCGATCCCCAGCATGCTGCCCCGATCGGGCTGGAGCGTACCAGATTCCGGTAAGAATCCAGGGGGGTACACACCAAGCTTTGCTGGATACCAGTTGTAATCAGACCACCATCCATCAACGCTTGGTTCAACCCGGGGCTTTGAGCACAGCTAAGCGGGTAAGGGTGAGGTGTGTGCATGGGGATGTTCACAACTATCCGTTGGTGACCGTGCTGATTAAATTTCAAGGAAAAAAACATAGAGTGGAGGCAGCGGTTAGTTCCCGCCTCACCCATCCTCTGATTTTGGGGACGGATTGGCCTGCATTTAAGAATCTATTAGGGAATATTTGTGAGGATGGATCCTGCACTAAAATAGGGAGATGTGCAATGTGCGATGCGTTGGCAGGGGAGGCGGAGCCAGGTCCGTCCTCGGCGGCTCCAAATCGAGATGACGAGGAGAGGGGCGAGGCTTTCGCCCCCCCCTTCGCAGGGAATTCCCTGACGAGGATTTCCCTTTGGAGCAGTCGCGGGACGAAACCCTTAAACATGCCTTCGATCAGGTGAAAACGATCGATGGACAGCGTCTTCGGCCAGATATCGCTCTCGCACATCCCTATTTTGCAATTATAAATGACCGGCTGTATAGAGTGACGCAGGACACTCAGACCAAAGAAAATGTAACACAGCTTTTGATTCCACGGAGCCGCCGGGAAATGTTATTCCAGGCGGCTCATTATAATCCCATGGCAGGTCATCTAGGGGAAAGGAAAACACTTCTCCGTCTAATCGCCCGTTTTTATTGGCCGGGCATTAGCGGTGACGTCCGCAGGTGGTGTGCGGCGTGCCGCGAATGCCAGCTGGTAAACCCACCGGCCACCCCAAAAGCGCCATTGCGCCCTCTTCCCTTGATCGAGGTCCCCTTCGAAAGAATTGGAATGGACCTCGTCGGGCCATTAGAACGGTCAGCACGCGGACATCGCTTTGTGTTAGTCCTAGTGGATTACGCAACGCGATATCCGGAAGCAGTGCCGTTAAGCAACATCTCAGCACGTAGTGTTGCTACGGCACTCTTCAAAATAATCTCCCGGGTGGGGATTCCAAAAGAAATCCTCACCGACCAAGGCACAACGTTTATGTCACGTACACTTCGCGAACTCTACGATCTGTTGGGTATTAAATCGATTCGCACTAGCGTGTATCATCCGCAAACAGATGGCCTAGTGGAACGTTTTAACAAAACCCTCAAAAACATGATTCGTAAGTTCGTGCACGAGGATGCTAAAAATTGGGACAGATGGCTCGACCCCCTGTTGTTTGCAGTGCGAGAGGTCCCGCAAGCCTCAACTGGCTTCTCTCCGTTTGAGCTGTTATATGGGCGACGCCCGCGCAGCATCTTAGATGTTTTACGGGAGGGGCTGGGAGGAAGGACCTTCGAATAGCAAAAACGAAATTCAATACGTTCTTGACCTCAGAGCAAAACTTCACGCTTTGGGAAAACTAACACAAAAAAATTTGCTCCGGGCCCAAGAATGTCAACGCCGGCTGTACGACAGGGGAGCCCAGCTAAGGGAATTTGCACCGCGAGATAAAGTCCTTGTATTACTTCCCACATCGAGCTCCAAATTACTCGCCAAGTGGCAAGGGCCCTTCGAGGTCACACGACGAGTGGGGGATCTCGATTATGAAGTTAAACGAACCGATAGAGGGGACGCACGTCAAATTTACCACCTCAACCTCCTTAAATTATGGAGGGAGGCGGTCCCTGTATCATTGGCCACGGTGATTCCAGAGAGGGCGGAGCTCGGACCGGAGGTAAATCCAAAACCTGATCTCAATGCCCCGGTCATTTGTGGAGACCACCTCTCCCCGTGCCAACGATCAGAGGTTGCCAGGTTGCAAAAGGAGTTTGCTGACGTGTTTTCTCCCCTACCGGGTCGCACGAACCTCATTGAGCACCACATCGAGACCGAGCCGGGGGAGGTCGTTCGTAGCCGCCCTTATCGCCTCCCCGAGCATAAAAAGAAAATTGTTCGGAACGAATTGGATGCCATGCTTGATATGGGCGTAATAGAAGAGTCCCACAGCGACTGGTCTAGCCCGGTTGTTCTTGTTCCCAAGAGTGACGGGTCAGTACGATTCTGTGTGGACTATAGAAAAGTCAATGCGGTGTCTAAATTTGATGCGTACCCAATGCCCCGGGTTGATGAACTGCTCGATCGGTTAGGTACTGCTCGCTTTTATTCGACCCTAGATTTGACGAAGGGATATTGGCAGATCCCCTTGACACCAATCTCCCGAGAAAAAACAGCCTTCACTACGCCGTTCGGATTACACCAATTCGTGACACTCCCGTTCGGTTTGTTCGGGGCCCCAGCCACGTTCCAGCGTCTGATGGACCGTGTCCTCTGCCCGCACACCGCTTACGCCGCTGCCTACCTAGATGATATTATTATCTATAGTAATGACTGGCAGCGGCATATACAACATCTGAGGGCGGTCCTGAAGTCGCTGCGGCGGGCGGGGCTCACGGCAAACCCTAAGAAGTGCGCGATTGGGCGTGTGGAGGTGCGGTATCTGGGGTTCCACTTGGGTCATGGCCAGGTGCGTCCCCAAATTGATAAGACCGCGGCGATTGCGACTTGCCCTAGGCCCAAGACCAAAAAGGGGGTGAGGCAGTTCCTGGGGCTGGCTGGCTATTATAGAAGGTTCATCCCTAATTATTCGGACGTCACCAGTCCGCTGACTGACCTCACTAAAAAGGGGGCTCCAGATCCGGTCCAGTGGTCGGAGCAGTGCCAACAGGCGTTCACACGAGTTAAAGCCGCACTCTGTGGGGGGCCGCTTTTATATTCTCCTAATTTCTCTTTCCCTTTCCTATTACAGACGGACGCTTCAGACAGAGGGCTGGGGGCCGTACTCTTGCAGGTGGTGGAGGGGGAGGAGCGCCCCATGCTGTACATTAGTAGAAAGCTCTCCTTAAGGGAGACTAAGTACAGCACCGTGGAGAAGGAATGTCTGGCCATCAAGTGGGCGGTCCTCACGCTCCGCTACAACCTGCTGGGGCGGGCCTTCACTCTCTGCTCGGATCATGCCCCACTGCAGTGGCTCCACCGCATGAAGGATACTAACGCCCGGATCACCCGTTGGTATCTGGCTCTCCAGCCTTTTAAGTTCGAGGTGGTCCACAGACCGGGGGTGCAGATGGCTGTCGCCGACTTCCTTTCCAGAAATGGGGGGGGAGTGGTAGGCAGGCCGGATGATGCCCCGGCCTGAGTCGGGCGGTGGGGGTATGTGGCAGCGGGGGCGTGGTCAAGCGCCCGTCCGAAGGGAGAAAGCGGTAAGGGCGCTTGCACCTGAGCTAAATTATGTCTAACACCTGTCTCTAATTTCAGTGAGTATGGGGAGAGCGGCATAAAAGGGCCAGAACATCGCCAGCGAAAGAGAGACACGCCAGTCTAGTGTTGGCATCGGAGCAAGCTGCACACATTTTAGAGTTTTTGATTGCACGTCTCTGTATTATATAAAAATACCTTGCTGGCACAATAAAGGCCCCTACCTGAGTGGAGAGAGAGCTGTCACCGTGTCCTTCTTTTCCCTTCCCATATCGAACCTTGTTACAGTAAGAATGTCTGTTTTGTTCACCTCTCATTTGCTTTTAGGACACTATTAGATAGGTTTAGTTGTTGGTTTAGGGTAAGAATGTCTGTTTTGTTCACCTCTCATTTGCTTTTAGGACACTATTGGTTAGGTTTAGCAGTTGGTTTAGGGTAAGGATGTCTATTTTTTCACTTCTAATGGGCTTTTAGGACACTATCGGTTAGGTTTAGGTGTTGGTTTAGGGCAGTAGTTCCCAACCAACAAAACCTGAATTGGGTGTGTAGGATAATTTTCACAATGTAATAGTCAAGTCAAGTCAAGTGGTTTGACTTGACTTCACTTGACTATTGGATTGTGAAAATTATCCTACACACCCAATTCAGGTTGTAGATTTTCTTCTAACAAGCTAATTAGTTGAATAGAAAATCTACAACCTGAATTGGGTGTGTAGGATAATTTTCACAATCCAATAACATTCATGCGCCAAGTAAAATAAAATCCTTTAGAACTGCTATTCTGCTCGCTGCACATCAAAAGGTGTCTGATTTTACATTCATTCACTCCTGACAAGAACATCCCACTCAGACAAGAAGCGCTGACCGACACGTAAACTGGCCAGTCATCCAGAATAGTTACTGTATATACGATAAGTTACATAAGTTAAAAGATACATATGATATAGCCAATGAGATTGGGACTTTTGGTTGCAATTACCTTGATTGATTTAGACAGGCAGTTTATATGTATGCACTTGCCTTGGTGAGGACATTTATTAGAAAAATAAAATGGGCATTTGAAAAAAAAAAAAGACAAATTAAACAGCCTCAGCCGGCATCAGCACTTCAATTGCAAGAATTCAGGTATGCATAACTACTATATAACTTTTTGATTGCATTGTCAAATGAGGTTAACTATTTGTCACTTAACAGCCCTGTAATTGATAAGCGACAACTATAGCCCTAGCCCACAACAACTAGCACTCAGGCAGCCGCAGTCTTCCCAAAAAACACACTCCGTGATTCTATGAATGCTCCGTTTCTTTTTACGTGATATCCGCCAACCCGATATCACGCCGAGGCGTGAAATAGACACGCCGGTCCACTCGCGGATGCGTGTCGGTGTCACGCTTTGCCTCCTCCAGGCGTGTACATGACACGCGCGCGTCTACGTAGAATACCGGCAGGGGGCGATCGTTTCCTCAACGCCAACAACTCTCCGCGCACCAAAGAGGAAGCGATACCGTTGTCGTCGCGTTGCACGTTCGTGCGGGCAGGATGCCGGCCAATTTCGCCGGTTACTTTCACTTGTGACCATATGTGACAAATAAAGGTTCATTATAGTGCTGCTTTCATGAAGAAATCCTAACGTTGCTGTAGCCTAACGTTGTTATATGTGTGTGTGTGTGTGTGTGGGCTGTCGAGTATCTTGTGCTGATGTAAATAAATAAATAAATATATATATATATATATATATATATATATATATATATATTTATTTAAAAAGTGTATTTATGTACAAAAATATATATCCTGCTAACCGGAACTGGAGAACGCGATATATCGCTTCCTCTTTGGTGCGCGGAGAGTTGTTGGCGTTGAGGAAACGATCGCCCCCTGCCGGTATTCTACGTAGACGCGCGCGTGTCATGTACACGCCTAGAGGAGGCAAAGCGTGACACCGACACGCATCCGCGAGTGGACTGGCGTGTCTATTTCACGCCTCGGCGTGATACCGGGTTGTATCCGCATATGGTTCGCATAGCCTGTTACAGGCTTTCACTTGATCTGATCAGGATGCATAATGTTATGTGTAAACCATGTATAACTGAACTATCACATCCTGCCAGAAGGCAATGACAGCAGGGGAGAGGAACTTACCCATACAGCAGGACGGGACCTAAACTGGGGGTGTTGGGGTGGCGGTGGGGGAAGTCAACAAGTCGAAAGAGCAATGGGAGACAGGTGTAGGATAGACTATATCATGATTGGATGAGATGCCAGAATTGAATGAATGACATACTGTTACTACGAGTCCTCTGTGAGAACTATAGCTTATGCTTTCATTACCAACGAACATTCACAACAGCATTACAAAGTTGTGTGGCTTAAACTACAGCACTCCACCAGTGGTTAGGCATAGTTCCTTGTTAGTTTGCTGTGTGGATATCATTTGACTTCGCTGAAGGTTCTGTATACATCTTTCATTCTGTCAACGTTCAACTCACCTGCTGCATAACAACATTAATGACAGCTCTTTGTTGAACCAACATCATTCTAATGACAGATTTGTGACAGTTACTACAGTTTTGGGGAACAATTGTGTCTAGCTAGTTATTTCAACCAACAATGCATCATATGATGGTGGATAAGTAGTGAGTTACATCATAATACAAAAAACACACCACTGTCAGAATGTCATAATTTCGGCCAAAAATACAGGACATTCCAGCTAACATGGGACAGTTGGCATCCCTAGATACAATTAACCATGGTTTTACTACAGCAATACTGTAGTATCAATATAGTAACCTGGTTTTACTATAGTAATATTGTAAAAACCACAACTGTATTAACCATAGTTAATTTGGTGTTTAACTATGGATTTACTACAATTATCATGGTTAAAATAGTAAAAGTATGGGTAGAGTAAAATTATGGGCTAATTTTCGTAATGGGATGTCACACTATTTAAATATGTAATTGAATGAATGAATAATATCATCTGATGTTTATGTATCTAAAACTATTTTCTTCTTTAAATAGGTTACATTTTGTTTACTTTTAGTAGCTTTTAATGTGCCTATGTACTGGGTATTCCCAACCCTGTGTCAGGGATGAGAGGTTAGGACATCCTCTTGACACTTGCCCCTAATTTTCATACTTGATTCCATTAGTTATGCAACCAAAGAGAAACCAGCTAAAGTCCCCAGCCTCTTTTGCTATTTAGAGAGGTGATTTGCCCATTCTGTGAGGTCAGGCCGAGGATGGTTCAGCATAATTAGGTCTGTGATGAGTGCATCCATCTCCCCACAGCTCAGCCAAAGTAAGACCAGCTCAGCAAGTGCTGACCAAGCCGAAGATCAGCCCCCTTCTCCGGGAAGTCAGCTAATGTAGCGGGCAGGATTTGACAGGACTGATGTGGAGGGTGGTTTAAGAAGTTGGATTGGGCATGAGGTGCTGTGAACACTTTAAGCCTGTGTCTTGCAAGATTGTTCAGAAACATTGCTCTATTTGTTTGAGCATTCTCACCAACTGGAAGCAACATTGGCTCAACCAATGACACGAAGTGGGTGTGATCTGTTTGAACAACCAATGGAATACGGGGGAAGTGTTCGGGAAACCTGTTTAAAAATAGTCATTATTTTTGCAATTTGGTTTTGTTATACTAGAGGCACAGAAATCACTCCTTTAAATATTTATTGACTTCCATTTTTGTAGCCTGTTTTGTCCGGTCATTAGACCTACATTTTTAATTTTAGAAAAATGAAAACAAAAATGTATAAAAATTGAGCATGATGGAAAATTCTCAACCCAGTATGTCAAAGTGACAGATAATGATTATGTGTAGTGCAACCTCTAGGTCCAAGGGAGTTCAGATTCTGCTGGGGGGATTGAATCGTACATGATACCACCACAGAATGTGACTGAAAAGAGTTGCAAATGTTTCTTGAGTGTGAGGGCAATGAGTTCGTAACGGTTTGAAAAAGCTAATCTGGCCTCAGTCAGTGTTGTTTATGTTATTCATTTCAAACTCTGTATGCTTAAAAGCCCCCTGAAAGCATTGAGAATTAATGATCCATGCTGAATAAAAGTCACATTTGGAAAATTAAGAAGGCCAAAATAGAAAGAAAAATCATTGAACTGTTCATCAGGAAAAGGAGACAGATGCACATTTCTTCAAAAACCCACTTAGACAAATTTGTCTTCATTGTAGATTTTCACTGTGCAAAAGTCTGTGTGCACCTCAAGACTTTATTAATCATGCATACTGGATTCCAATAATAATCCCCCCAATAAAAATGGAATAAATTTGTGGCACTTTTTTCACAACCAGGAATGCAATTTAGTGCCATTTCTTTTTATTTAGATATGTTTAGAAACAAATCTCATGAACTATAAATTAAAACTACAATAAAACATGCACTTGTTATCCTCCTTAAATAATGTGTTTTCACACTTAAAATAGTGATTTTGACCGGTCCCACCAAAGAGTTATCGATCTTCTTGACCATCTCCAACAATAAAAATCATACAACAGCGTCATGCATTTGAGCTAATATGTTGAATTAATATACAATTAATTCTAGTAAAAACTAGTTTTGATTATTTCAAAAATAATTTTAATGACCTAAAATGTACTGTCCCACAGTTTTTGCTCAACTCTGTTCTTGTATGATTTCTTCCCTTTACAATAATATAAATTTGTTAAATGTAATCCATTTTCTCAATTTGTACACATATTGTAGTGTTCGCTTAATCCATCGAGCATTCAAACCTATCAAGCATATATTTAATTTAATTTATGGAATATGCAAACTACCAACGCACATTTGGTTCAAAACTAGGTCTTGGTCTCTAAAAAAAATAAAATAAAATAAAAATAAACAAAAACATTATAATTGCATAAATGTGCATTCAAGGCCCCCAATTATTATTATTATTATTACATTGAGTTATTTTTATTAATTAATTCATATATATATTTATTTATATTTTTAGCAAGTTATTAGCACAGTTAATTATTTAGATTATTATATTATTACTTATTAACTTTAATTATTTATTTGTTTATTTATCTATTTAACTTAATTTGAAGTTCACCGGGAAGTTTGCTGAGGTGTGATACACTCAATGTTACCTTTTGTTGTACCTCTTGTTAGTTATAACTTATTCATAGCTAGTTTATAAAGAATGATACTAACTTATTTTGTGTATGATTGTCCCCTAAGGACATATTGTGTAACTTTAAATGTACATTTATAAGAAAAAAAAAAGTCCCTCTGGGAACAAAAATGTACCTGCACAGTACCTTTTTTCTGATTGTTTAATGTAGCTACACATTATATTAAGTGATTGGTTAATTAGGCATTGCAACTCTGTTACTCTGTTCTGGCATAGTTTTTTATTATTTTTTTTTTATTTTGTTATTCTTAAATTTGATCAAATTTAATTTTGATGTCTATTCAATGTTCATTACTAAAAAACAACAAAATCACAGAAATTAGGGTGTAAACTGTTTTTGTAATTGTTCCCTGTTCGTGGAATGTGCCAAAAAACGTCTGACTGTGGCAGTGTCTACATGTTTCCTGTCTCATTTTAATGCGGTTGCTTAGATATAGAATCACAGACTCCTGTGCCAGACTATTTAGCATAGACGCTGTAGTACTCACAACCCCCCTTTCTTCCTCTGAACCCCCACGGCTCAAGCTAGGGCTCTAATGAAGTCTATGAGATACTGTATGCCTGTCATGCCCTGCTGCTCGTCTGATCAGCAGAGTGAGAACATTTACTTTCCCTGCATGCCAATTAAGCCCATCGCCTCCTCAATGCATTTCCCACCATCATTAAAACCAATGGCAGTGGCACACATTGCAGCATGCAGAATCACGAGAAGGACAAAATACTGAAAGCCCATGTGAATGTGGTTTTAGTGGTAGAACAGACATATTCTTCAATAACACAAAAGTAGTATAATGTGAAGAGCCCTATCAAGAGACCTGACTGGTTGTCTTACATGTCAATCAGAGAGTCACTTATACATAGAATACACAGTCCACTCAGTCTTGATTTAGTCTAAAGTCAGATTTTGAGATGAATGAAGTCAGTCTATTTAACTGAAAACATGAAAATGTTTGTATTTTAGAGAGCATTTGTAGATTAGTTTTTCTCTTTGCCAAAGTTTTTTTTTTTTTTCTTAGTCAACAAATATATTTGTCTTCACAGTAGTTTTTGTTAATGATAATAACCCTGGCATTAAGAATGTTTAGAGTGAGATAAATGGGCTACAGATGCCTAAATGTCACTTTCTTATATCCCTAAGAGCACATAGTCTTGAATCTGGCTCGCTCCATCTCTCCTGGCAGAAACAGTGCAGGATAAAGGGCACTTTTGTGTGAATTAATATGCTGCTCATGCACAGAGGGCATATTATTCCCTTTTATTTGTGTCGGAGCAGTGGGAGGAACCTGGCGGTCTCAAAGCTGAGACAGCGTTGGCAGCATCGCCGCAGACTCTCCATGCCGGCATATCTTTACAGCGAGAGCCATTTCCCTTTGAAAGGGAAGACACAGACAGATTTCTTAGATTCATCCTTCAGAAGAAACCTGACTTTGCCATTTCATAGACTTCTAATTCATCACGTATACACTTGAAAAAAGCAGTGGAGCAGCTATTTAACAAATCAAAACATGCATTCATCATTAAACATGGACAACTTGGTGCAGGCTGGTATAGTTGTACAAGAAAACAGGTTACAATTTATAGAATCAATATTTCATGCCAAACATCTGTCTGTATATTTGTTGCCAATGCATTCAGATGTCATTACAAATAACTGTCAAAGGGAGGGTTTAATCTTCCTGCCCTATAAAGTACAATAACATATTTATAGAAGTATACTGCATTGCTGTTGTCCGAAATTTAAGAATAACTTATCTTATGACAAAGATTTATAGTGAATGTGTTATATGGACAACTTTTTTCTTTTCTACAGAACATCCTCTTTGGACTACTTTTCTTGCTGCTTTTTTGCCAATTTTTAAAATAAATTTTGTGTTGACATGCATCTGATTTTTAGGGTTAGGGTTAGGTGTAGGGTTGAGGGGTGAAAAATATCTACACAGCACATTTATTGGTCACAATTACAATAAGGTTAACATTAGTTGACATGAACTAACAACCAATTACATTATTTTGCACTATCTTGGGTAATGTTTAAAATATTTTTAAATCAAAAGTTATATTTGTTAACATTAGTTAATGCACAATGAACTAATGTGAACTTTCAATAAGCAATTGTATTTGTACTAACATTAACAAAAATGAAAACTGTAAAATATATATTGTTCATTGTTAGTTCATGATACCTTATGCATTAACTAATGTTCACGAATTGGTTACCCATAACACGAAAGTGTTACCCATTTACTGTTACTGTATATTTATCCGTTACTTTTTCATATTGTTGAGAAGTGGTTATAGGAGTAGGGTAGGGCTAGGGGCCAAAAATCTCTATAAAATAGTAAATATGTAAATATAAAAATCTGTATTTATAAATAGAAGGATATGTAAATATTGTATGTTTTTATAGTTTTAAATATGCAGAAATTGGAAACAGAAGGTTGGATTTTCTTTAGCTAAAATCAGTCTGTGCTTACTGAAATTTTAAACACTGCCCCCCAGTGGCCAAAGCAGTAAGTGTTGTTTGGCAGATGGGCAAATGTGAGCTTCATTTTCAGCTGTACAGGCTGTAAAACAGTCAAGAGGAAGGCATGTTTAATTACCTGTTAACAGTGGAGTAAACTGTAATGTTCGAGGGAAAAATGTAACCTCAGAATCATGCCTGTCATCGATTATGCAAACGCATTTTCTTCATGGTGTCAGTATGGGATCCGAATCTGGGTCTCCCATGCTGCTGATGCAATACATTTCTGGTCATACCACAAGAGATGGTAAACATACCGATGCAGAAATGTCTCATAGGAGATTGCACTTGTCAGTCAGTCGCAAGGGGGCGTAGGTTTGGCTTGAACATTGGGGGGTTGCAGCGTAAAGCATTTATATGCTTCCATTGATAATGGAATAAATTGCTTGTTTTGGATAAAACCGGAATCTGGAATCTATGCACCTGGTCAGCTGGCAAAATGTTGCCGATCCTTTGATACGAGAAGACTTCCCTTCTGATCATGTTGTCATATCACATAAAGAAATTGTCAAACCAGTCACGTTAGGGGGTAGGCCTATTCATTTTTCGAGACATCAAACACAAACTGCCTCTTCCCACAACATTTGCCCCATGCCAAGCACTTCTGCTAGACAAATTAGATAAAATTAATGAAGCAGAGGTGTGAATAAAGTATACTTTGAAGAAATAAATGCAAGCATCAAATAAACCCATTTAATTAAGTATATGTTTAAAAAAGAAAACACAACTACCTACTTTTTTAATAATTTGTTATTCATTAAGGTTTCTTTCACTCATTCATTTATTCATTTTTTTTTAAATTTCATTAAATTTCATTTCATGCCAGTTAAAATGTAGTCTTGACAGTTTGCCTGAAAGGACACAAAATGCTCAGATATTTTGCATGAGCAGTTGTGAATTTTGTTCTTAAAATAACATTTTGACAGATAGAAAACTTCTATGAAAACAAGAATTTACGGAAAACAGCTTAACAATCATTTGCACAAATATTTGTTCTACTCATGCATAATGAATGTCTAGGTTACGTATGTAGACATTGTTTCGAAGAAGCAACACTTGGGGTCTCTCTTGAGCGCCAAATATGCCTCTGGTCTATGAAAAAAGGCAAATGAGAAGTTGGCAGACAGTATTTGTATACCCTGCCCCAGAAATACGGGTATAAAAGTGGGGAAATATGTCGAGTTCATTCAGGATGTTTCTGAGGAGCCGGAAATGTTCAATGACGTGTCCGGGAGGACTCACTTCGAAGAAGCGACACTAGGGGTCCACTTCAAATCACGCAATGCGCTGAGCCATGTAAGTGTACTGCTGACACAGGAGCGGGCAGGTATTTCACGTGCACAAGCGACCAACTGTGTTTCAGACTGCACGTACCCTTCCCCAATACCCCCAAAAAGTTGGCGGAATCCTTCTGGTTACCCTAGAGGGGAACAAGGCGACTCTTACCAACCTGGGAACGGGCCAAGCCTGGCTGGACCTCTTTTCTCTCTATGTTTCTCTCTATGAGCAAGAACAGCGGGGCCCTTACACGCATCGAGGGAAGGGGGTCTTACCCAGTTTACACCTGCCCAAAAGGGGAGGTAAAGGTGGCGAATACATCACATGGGTTTTTTAGGCAACATGTGGAACGTGGCACAGTGGTAGATCCAACCTCAAGGAGGGGGGAGTTGCTACAGCATAGCGACCGGAGGGCAGCAAAAACTGCCTACGGGAGATGCGGGTCCACTTCGTAAGGGGACCGTACCATGGAAAATACACACAGGGGGAGTCCGTGTAGGAGTCCCGATCTGTAGAGCACCTATTCCAGTACAGGGTAGATTTGAGTACCCGTAGTTGACAGGGTCGGCAAGTTCCTCCGCTGAACTGCGGCCTGGGTGCAAAGGGCCAATGAAATGGCATCCACCACCCAGTGGGAGAGCCTCTGTTTGGAGACAGCGTTCCCTTTCCGCTGTCCCTCAAAGCAGACAAAGAGCTGCTCAGAGCACCTAAAGCTCTGTGTGCGGTCCAAATAGGTACACAAAGCACTTACCGGACACAGCAAAGAAGGGACTGGGTCTGCCTCCTTCCGGGGATCCGAGAACCAGGCCTGGGTGGGCCAATAAGGAAGCCACAAGGGTGACTTGTTCCTCATCCTCCCTGACCTTGCATAGCACCTGTGCAAGAAGGCTCACTGGGGGGAATGCGTACTTGCGCAGCCCTAACCCTAACCCCTAACCCTAACCCTAACCTAACCCTAACCCTAACCCTTCTCCTAACCCTAACCCTAACCCTAACAGCTGTGTGCCAGTGCGTCTGCCCAGAGGGGAGCCTCTGATCAGGCATACCAGAGCATACCATTTTGAATGGGAGATTGTGCAAAGCTTGGTTTAAAACTCGCAAGTCCAAGATCGGTCAGAGAAGCGGACGCCTGTGAAGGGGGGCGGAGGCCTGGCAAACTGAATTGCGTAACTGAGTCAGATGGTCCAGGCCAGCCAGCAAGACGGGTTGGGAAGTGAAAGCCACGCATCCAAACTCCGTGCTAGAGGCACCAAGGGGACGATTATTTTTGATGTACCCGGCGGGGCTTTGCAGCCAGTATTCGCAGGTAAAACAGCGTCGGGAAGACTCGTCGGAACCGGCCGGCCGGGGAACAGTCGTGGGGCTGAAGGCAGGTGGTCCGCATCCAGCATGCTGGGACTGTTGAGATCTGGCGGCAGAGTGCCGTGAGAACGGCATTTGCGGACCAGGTGACCCAGAGACAAAGGAAATAGCTCTTTTACTGAGAATGTGGGTACCGGGGCTGCGGCAAATGAAATAAATCCAACAAAAGATTCTCCTCCCGGCCCTCCACCGGGGGACGGAGTGGTCTTACCATCTCCGGAGCTAACATCTTGGTCCCTGGGTCGGACATCTCAGGAGCGCCTGGGAGCCTTACGGGTCCTTGAGGGGGTCCGTGAGACGGGGGGCATCTGCTTCCTGCTTCCTGCGGTGTGCTAGATGCTGGGGCTGAGAGCTGGGCCTGGGTTGAGGCGGAGCAGGGTGTTTCTTTGCCGCAGGAGCATGCCCTCGGCGGGCAGATGGGGCATGGCCCATGGTGGCAGGCTTGCGGCGGGGCAGGATATGTGAGATGGCCTCCATCTGCTTCTTCACTGCAGAGAACTGCTGGGCAAAGTCCTCAACGTTATCGCCGAAGAGGCCGAACTGGGAGACGGGGGGCGTTGAGGAAGCGAACCGTGTCAGTCTCATGCATCTCGACAAAGTTCAGCCACAGATAGCGTTCCTGGACCACAAGCGTGGCCAACGCCTGCCCAAGTGACTGTGCTGTGACCTTCATGGCCCTGAGGGCGAGGTCGGTCGCTGAGCGCAGTTCCTGCAACACATCGGGAACAGGGATACCCTCGTGTAGATCTTTGAGCGCCTTGGCCTGGTGGACTTTCAGGATGGTCATGGCATGCAGGGCGGAAGCGGACTGTCCAGCGGCGCTGTAGGCTTTGGCAGTAAGTGATGATGTCATCCTGCAGGCCTTAGAAGGGAGCACAAGGCGACCCCGCCAGGTGGTAGGGTTTCTGGGGCATAGATGGAGAGCAACAGCCCTAGCCACCTGGGGAATCGCCGTATATCCATGGACCGCTCTGCCGTCGAGGGTAGCGAGAGCGGATGAGCAGGCTTTGTGATGAGTGGAGAGGGGTGCTCTCCACAAAGACGACAGCTCATTGTGCACCTGGGGGGGGGGGTTAAGGCTGTGAGCGGCACGCAGATCCCAGGAACCAGTCATCCAACCGCTATGGCTGTGGGGAGGATGGAGGTTACCAGTCTGGCGGCCCGGGCAAGCTTGTCGGACATCTGCACATTAGCCTCAGCATGGACGTGCTGGCCCGAAGGCGGCAGCCCATGGGAGGCATCAGCGTCAGACGCCGCACTCTCCGATGCAGCGGCGAGCTCATCCACCTCGTGCTCTAGAGGATAGGCAGGCCGGCCATGAGGCGAGCCGCTGTTGCCTCGAGCACGGACGGGAGTCAACGAATTTGCCGGGGGGCGGGTGATCCGAGGGGGTGTACACGGCGGAGCTGCACCCGCTGCCGTCCCCAGATCGCCTGCAGCGCCAGCCGCATCGTCCTCAATCCTGTGGGAAGAAGGAGCGACGTGGGGGGCGGCTGGAGTGGCGTGCTTTCTATTGAAAGCATTGCTGCGACCGCAACGTTGCCATGGTCATGCCCTCGCAATGAGAGCATGAACCATCCACAAATGTTGCCTCGGTGTGATCGCTGCCCAGACACACGAGACAACGCCTGTGGCCGTCTGAAGTGGAGAGCACTCTACCGCATCCAGGAACTACACAGGGCCGGAATGTTATCTTTAAAAAGACGCATCCTGAAAAGGATGTTCAACGCCGCTGTGCAAAGCTCTTTTAGAGAAAAATACTCTTTTATATAACTCTCTGTGCTGTCAAAGCACCCAGGGGAAAGCTGCACTGTTGTGCAGAGAAAGAGAAAGCCGCTGAAGTGCGCCGTAGATCCAACAGCAAGCAGAGCGTCAGAGGAACAGAAGCAGGAACTGGTGTTTGACTCGCAGCTGGCTGCATACACTACCATCGGCTCAGATGAAAATTTCTGAATGAACTCGACGTATTTCCCCGCTTTTATACCCGTATGTCTGGGGCGGGGTATGCAAATACTGTCTGCTAACTTCTCATTGGCCTTTTTTCATAGACCAGAGGCATATTCGGCGCTATAGAGACCCCTAGTGTCGCTTCTTCGACACAAAGTCAAAGTGAGCGATAGATGGTGAATGTTATGAATATTCTAAGTATGCCAAACTGTGTTCATCAGTTAACTGTGTTTATCAAAAGAACAACTCATAAAAGTTAAATATCAGTTCAAGATGTCTAGCAAAATAACAATGGTATGTTCATGACCTGCTTTTAATTTTAAACAACATAAGTGTTAATTATACAGTATTAAGAAGATGGCAATATATGTGCCGCAGTGATGTACTTGAGGAATCGAAAATGGGCGGCGGGTGCTCCTCGTTGCTGCGAGTTCCAATACTCGCACTCTTTTCCAGTAAAATCCCATAGAAAAATGCAAACAAATGTTTCCCCACTCAAGTTACACATCCACTGAGGTATGGATGCAATCTTTGTTGCTTGAATTGATCATCAAGAATGACTATTTATCAAAACAGACATTTTAAAATCATCTTTTAATAGCATACATCATTGCTGTGCGACATTGCTGTGCTATTTCAAATGCTGTGTATAATCTGTAGAATTGTAGAATCTCGTAAGATTGAGGAAAGAGGGATCTCTTCAAGACACAACCAATCTTTCCTGCAGTTTGTGTCCATTGCATCTTCCAGAGGCTTCGGTTTGGACAGCACTTGTATTCTTCATTGGTTTATCCCAGGGCACTCACAATTAAACCCTAATAGGCCCTCGCACAAAAGGAGCTCTCAAAACAAGAAACAGAGAACACTTTGAGCTTGCATTTCTAAATTATTTTCTGGACTTTTGTAGGCAAGACTGTTTTGGTGGAATGCCTAATATGCCATTACATAGAAGCTGTTGGCCTGGGATTCACTTCTTGATCTCAAATGTAAATGCAAGGCTGATTTTTCAGCTTGGACAGCTTTCAGCTCCCTAATTGGACGTTTAAGAGTGGTCCTATTTGGGATGAAGTATTCTCTTGTGATGTTTGCTGTCTAAGTTAGCTTTTGAAGATTAAATATGGCTATATTTAAGTGGTAAACTATCAGTAGGTGTCCATTCCTATCCATCCTAAAGCTTAAGGACAATAAGCAAAGCGTTATGAGGGTTACATTATGTCCCAAGCAGGTGCTATGAGATAAACTGAGCATTTATATCAGAGCTTTTGGTAATAACTTGGTTTAAATTGCTCAGACAAAGGAAGTCATACAGGTTTCGAATGGCACAAGGGTATATATATATATATGCCAGTGACGGCATGTGCATTTTAAGTCTTAGCCTTCATTGTGATTCATGCCATTAAGAAAACACGGTTTCACAATTAATAAGACACCATATGCCTATGGACATCATCATACATTATGTAGCAGTCAACCAATAATACCAAATTACATTTTAAAAAACAAGTTTACACATGCAAGCCAAAACCAAGGAAAAGCTATCTAATAATATTTGCAATTTTAATGTTGCTTGCAATACATTTTGTTTTTTAAGGGTACACGGTTACTTTTCTAAACTTGCTCTTGGTGTTGCTATAATAATGCATAAAGCACTTACCAATTAGCTTGAAGTGAAAATCAGCCAAATGACAGCCAACACATCAGCATCTCGCACACTTTGTTTTGAAATGATGTACATCACTCAACATGTAATTGCATCACTCAAGGCAAGATAGAGGGCCTTTACCGGGACATTTCCTAAAGATCACACCCAGGAATAACTAAGAGATCAATCTGATTGGTTGATGAATCTGACAATATATATAGAATTAGTTGTGTTTTGACAAGGTTGCTGTGGCTATATTCTTCTTCATAAAAATCAAGTTTATTTTACAAAATGTATACAGCATTAACTGAAACAGCCTTTTACAGATATGCATCTGCAATATTTCCAAATATAGGGTCAGTTTTAGATAACAAGCCATTCTGCCATTGTTGTTTCTGTAGAACACAATATGGCATGACAATATTACAGTCTTGCAGTAATATAATACTCTTTGCCAGCTGTATATTCTCTGCGGAGCTGTCGAATTGCCTGATACTTTTCTGCCACAGTGGGATAAGCACTGTCCTTAACTGCATATGGAATCCCAGTGGTTCAAAAGCTCCCTCAGCCTCAAATAAATGAAATCATTGAGACCACCCGCCCTCCGTGACCCCCACTGAGAGTGAGATCATGACTTTAGTTAGGTGTAAGGGTAAAAACAGGGTGAGAAACCAAAGGAATGTCAAGGATGACGAGAGTGTTTTATTTGGTAATTTTTTTATTGATTCAAGGGAAATTACTTATTTACAGGTATATATTTATTAGAGGTGTTTTCTAAGACAAGCGTCACTATTCCTATTGCTCATACTTCTTTTGAACAAGCCTACTGTTGATATAAAATATGGGTGCACAACTCATCCTGCACTGTTTGTTATACACACATGAATTATGCCTCAAATCATTGAGCATTTCCAGGAGAGGTGTGCTGTTACTTTTCTAAGTGAAGATCAGACCTCCCATTTTCACCTGGCAACAATAAATTGGGTGAAAAAAATGAATCAACCATTGAAGGAATGACCCAAGCCAAGAAACTTTTGGCAAACATTTTATGCTGACTCACAAGCTCATTTGCATGATCTCGATTTTTGTAAGGGAGAGTAGCAAATATAATTTTCTTGAAATGTTAAAATCTAGTAATATTTGCTTCAACGGAAGCACAATGGTTAACTTAAGGATTCTAGTTTATGAGAGCTAATGCTTTGCCTGCTAATGCGCTCGCCTGTCAGTGAGCTCTCCAGCGGTGATTGATACATAAATCCAGATTGCACAGAAGCACACACAGACAATATATGATGAAATAAAGTAAATTGAAACTCCGAAAGGCAAATAAAGGCAGCATAAAAGTCATCCATATTACTCCAGTGGTTTCATACACATCTTCAGAAGCGATGTGATTGGTGTGGGTGAGAAAAAGTTCATATATTTAAGTCAGTTTAACTAGAATTTCTCCCCCTTGCCTTGTACGTATGTGTCAATATGCATAAAGATTGTGAATTGCAAAAACAAAAACAAATGAATAATGTGAAAGTGAAATTGGAGATTTATAGTTAAAAAGTATTTAAATATTGATCTGTTTCTCATCCACACTTACAGTATCATATCACTTCTGAAGCTATAGATTTAACCACTGGAGTCTGGAGTTCTGATCACCATTTACTTGCAGTACCAAGCTGCAATATTCTTCTAAAATTTTGTGATTTGCAGAAGAAAGACACACAGATCTGGGATTCTCATTTAAAAGTAAATTATGAGAAAATTTATATTTTTGGGTGAACTATTCCTTTAAATAGCCTTGTTTAAAAAAAAATTGCCAGTTTGGTCCAGCTGGTGATCATATTAAATTACCAGTTCCAACTATTTGCTGGTTACTAGTATGTTTTGTTTTGGACTCATTCATGTTGGTTTTATCTGGTCACCTATAACTGCAATAGTAACCCGCTTAACCAGCTGGTAACAGAAGCATTGCCCATTGTAAACCAGTTAAGAGGACCTTGAAATTAAGCTGCATTGTAAAAAAAAAAATTATAAAATAATATAAAATAAAAAATCCACTGAAAGTAATTTGTATGGGTTAGATCAGACAGAAAAAGATCCTTAAGGTAACAATTTTAGGATACCACATTTTTCAGTGTGGTCAAGACTTAGGAACAATGCTGAATGAACATATTTGTTGCTCATTGGGTTAGCAGTGTCTCTGGAGGTCTACAATAGCAGTTCATCAGTCCTGTGGGTTTTTTTTGAGCGCAGTTAGGTTGGCGGTTGATGAATATTAACGACAGCTGTTTTTAGAGGTCCACTTGAGGGGAATGGAGACAAACAGTCTATTTGACATACTTTACCATTTCAACTTCAGACTAGAGCACTTTCTCCTTGAAAGCACTGGTCACCACTCGGCTTTAGACAAAGTGTGGTAAAAAAAAATTGGTCGTGCAATCTCAAAAATGTGTGTTGCTTGCTAGAACACATATTAGGAAACTTTCTCACTGACAAAATAGTATACCGGAAACCCACTACAGTAAAACAAAGGAAGTTACAAGATCTGGGTTTAGTGCTTGGGTTTTTAAAGGGTTTTTTATGCATTGCCTTGGCTTTTGAAGTGAAGTGGGAGTGAGGACATACGATAGGTTTCATGTCTGGGAAACCACAATCGCACATTTAAAGGGCCAGGCTAAACCACCACATTGGTATTGTTGATGATTACTTGCTTGGTTGCACTCCTGACAGATAAGCTGATCTACAAGCATTTAATGTCCACTTTAGATGGTATTTTGTTGTTATAAGTCGGTGCCCCATTACATAATATGCAGGAGTAATCCTGAAACCTTGCCTTCAGAGTTCTGCTCTTCAGAGCTTGGAGCAAGGCTTTCCGCTTTCGCCACGGCTCTGTGTTTTCCTTCCTTTCAGGACATCCTGGGAACCTGGAAAAGTAATTACATCATTGTGCCCGGCCTTTCAAACTCCTCCGAGCTGAACTGTGGGAACTGTGATATAGGAAGGAAGGGATTGCAGGTGTGTTTGGAATTACTGGACAAGAACAATGGGGGAACAGTAGAATAGGCCATAACCATCATGCAGTTGCTCTTAGCGGGTTTGTGCAGACATTAAGGAGCAGCATCTCTTGTGTTTTGTTTTTGTCCAAAAGTTACTTCCCACTTAAAGCCTACAGAATATAATGTACAAGTCCCCAACTTTGCGTGAACAGGAAGTGGGCTTGTCAGCAGGAATGTAACCGCCATAGACATTCGGATTAGTTGTTGACCCCATCCTCAATCCTGAATATGTGGTTACAGTGACATTGAATTTTGATGTGATACTGAATTGTCAGGTTTCAATATTTCAAACTGTACATTTGTGAACAACAGGTTACTTTACTTATTTGCAAGTAAACAAGGCCAATAGCCTCTTAAAGAAATAGTTCACCCCAAAATAAAAATTCTGTCATCATTTACTTTCTGTAATCAAATTCTGTCATCATTTACCCTCATGATGTTCCATAACATTTGATGTTCATCTATATAACACAAAAGGATTAATTTTCAAGAATTTTCAGATCGCTAATTTCAATACAATTGCACTTAATAGTGACTCACTTAAAATCTTTAAAAGGATCCAAAAGTTTCATCATGTCTGGGTCTAAAAGGAGCACAGCAAGGGGCACTTCAATTATCACTGTCTACATCACCTCAATTCCCCCCACCCCTGATCAGACAAAATAAAAACTATTGCCCATCCTAAAGGCCAAAATTGCAAAATGCTAAATTTCAGTGACTTTACAAAGTTCAAGAATATTTTATGAGGCTAATTGATTTCCCTTACAAAAATCAAGATTTCTGGCAAACTTGATGCAAACTTGACCCAAATGTGCCACAAATTCACCACTCATTATTTTCACATGCAAACAAGTTTTGCAGCTAACTCTTCATTTTCGCCAAAGGTTTTTTGCTGGTTCACCAGCACCGGTGAAGAGCTGCAACCTTCTGGCAAACATTTGCAGTGAATAGCAAGCTCATTTGCATGTGAAAATAATGATTGGGAAATTTGCGGCAAGTTTGCTTCAAGTTTGTCTGAATTCTATTTTGTCTTAGGGTGGTTGTGAAACATTGTTTAACCCAGTGTTTAAAGTGGCCAAAATTCAGGGAAAAGACATTAACCCAAGATTTAGCGTAGTGTTAAAAAAAGGCATGGCTTAATTCTCAAAGGCATTTTTGAGATCAAAACAAGACTTCTTCAATTTGTTTTGACCATGAAAATGCAGGACAATGTACAAATAAGCCTTTGACCTGGAAAAACATTCTGTCACTGTTTTGACTGCTCACATTGTGTTTATACAGGGAGCTGAAGGTAACCCAAGGTCAGTAGAACGTTTTCCAAACTTCCATTGACATATTATGACCAGCATACCCCCTCTTTGAGTAACCTCCCAAAATGGATATTACAATGCCCCTGTAGGGGGTACAGACAAAAGGGCAATGGGTACAATGCATATCCACGTACCATTTTTCACTTTTTCATGCTTTGTGTGCTGTAATCCCCTCAGTAGCACTGTGTGGTTTACTGTGACAGCTACATGAAAGGCTTGTGCTTGGAGACAACATGTGTATGAAGATCTGTCCTCCAGTCAAAATATCTTTGCTTTATTGACTACCTCTGTGTCTTGCTAATCAAAGAGGGCACATCTTTTGTTTATCCACAACACCCCTCTTAGCTATTGCGTTGTCTATTGGATTGCCTTGAAAAAGGGAAACAAAATAAATCAAGAGCGAGTCATTTTGGTGCCAGGGAGGCATTTGTCTCACAGATGCTGAATGCATAACATCTCTCCCTCAAATATCCGCTCTTTTACTCCTGTAGGGTCGTGACTCAATTTACACACCAGCATTTCAGAGTAAATAAGCAGATAATTCTTATTTTTCATAAACTCTCGGTGTAGGTAAGAAAATAAATTATTCATAGAAAGTACCCAAATTCCCTCTGATTCTGAAGAGCCTGTCATGCTTGGCATTTGAGAGGTAGTGAACCTTCACTGAAATGTCATGAAAAGTACCAAGTATTTGCAACACTTTATGAGTAAGTCTTTCTGATTTTTATTTGAAAATGATAAATGGGAAATTGATGAGACATGTAAAGCAGTGACTGCTGTGTCCTTGCATTTGAAACAACATTTAAATAATTCTTGTATAATTAGCCCTGGATCAAAGGGTGGCCCACTAAACATGTCTCAACACTGCAAAAGAGTCAAATTTAGCCCCAGGTTGAATTCAAGTGCCAGCCCTGATTATTGTACATGTAGTTTATATGACCTCATATTAATTACATTTTTACAAATTTTACAAATGTGTGTGTGTGTGTGTGTGTGTATGTATGTGTGTGTGTGTGTGTGTACAATATATATACATACATAATTTCAACCTTAAATCTTGTAATACACATTCATTTTAATGATTAATAAATATCACTGTGGCAAATTCTCAGGGCCAGCAAAGCCTTAAATCAATATTTTTCATTCTTTCATTCTCAATCTATGTATTTTTTATCGATTTCCACTCTAAATTTATCTACAAACAAATAGAGAAAAACAAAAGCTCCACCCCCTCAGGCCTTCAGAATTTCCACAGAACCCCTCAACAGTGCAAATGAATGAGCAACTCAATTCAGATTGTCAGATTCATCAGCCAAACAGATTGATTTATTTGTTCTTGGTGGGTGTGATCTTTAGGATTTTTCCCAGTCAAGGGCTTCTAGCTGACCTTGAGTGACGCAATCACGCTTTAAGTGATGTACGTAATTTGAAAGCGAAGAGCGTAAGATTGTCATCACTGCCTCTATCGCCATTGAGAAAGATATCCTTATGGATTTAAAAACACGTGATGTTCTGCATGATCGTGCGATTGATTAAACAGTAAAGGACACTTCAAGTAAATTGGTAAGTGCTTTTTGCATTTTTATAGCAACATCAGTTTTCTAAGTGTAAATTAGGCTGCTTGAGCATTCAGTGTTTGCTCAAGTTTTGAAAAGTAGTGCTGCGGTCCATTCAACTCGGAAAGCCGGATTTTACAAATTTCTACTAGGAAAAGTGCAATGGAATGCATCTTGAAGTCAGAATTACAGCTTGTAGGCTCGTGCAGAAATGCAGGGGCATGATGTCACACAAACATGTGGACACTCAGGAAGATATACAAAGTAAGTGATAAACCTTCACTTTATTAATAAATATCGATGAATAAGTTTGTTTCCACATTACCATGATATTAAAGTGTGTTTAACAAACGCGTGCAGAAACATGTGTATAAAACATTATAATCTCTTTAGATAATCGGAAACCTGTCACACAAATGCTAGCGCTGGAGCATTGTTTATCAGTTGGGTTGCTAGTAGACATAGCGCTGCAGCATTGTTTATCAGTTGGGTTGCTAAGAGACATAGCGCTGCAGCATTGTTTATCAGTTGGGTTGCTAGGAGACAGCGCTGCAGCATTGTTTATCAGTTGGGTTGCTAGGCTAATGGGAGCATTGCAGCTTTGTTTCCTTAAATTTCATCTTCCGAATATCAGGGAATGGAATGCATTTATGTTGGAGATATCAAGTAGGAATATCAAATATTATTAGATAGATTTTTCCAGGTATTATAGACCTCCTTGATAGATTCAAATGATCAAATTATGATTTTTGAATGTTTGTTCGGGAGACGTTCATTTAACAAAACAGTCATGCTGCAGATAACTTTAGGCTTGCTTGAGCATTAAGTGTCATTTCAAGTTCTGGCTTTCATGCGTGGACGTGTTTTTTAAAATGTTCACCTAGTGGGGTAGATATGGAAGAATTAAAACTCGTTGTCCAGTTGAAGCAACTTGATTTGGAAATTAAACGTCAAGAACATACTACACAACTCTTGCGTTTTAGACAATGTGAATTGGAGACACAAGGTGGTTGATCGCTTGGTGAGGCTCAACCAACGCTTCCTTCTGTTGTTCGAACCAGTCGGAGTTTACATCGTGTGTCTGATTCATCATTGCCTATACCTTCTGTAACTTCGGATTTTGACATTAGTAGACAAATCAACCTCGTGCCACCGTTTCGGGAGGCCGAGGTTGATTCATATTTTGGTGATCTGTGGCTGGGGCTGGTTTCCTTTTAACATCAATACAACTCCACCTCCAACCGTCCTTATAATACGGGACGTAACATGTAAATTGGCATTATTAGTTAGCTGCGACATAATGTATGATGCCCAAAGGCATTGGGTGTCTTATTCATTGTGAAACTGTGTTTTCTTAATGGCCTGAATCACACTGAAGGCCTAGACTTTAAATGCATGGCCCGCCACTGAAATATCATAATCGCTAATTCTAGTACTGAGGATTACGTGATTTATCATACTGTCAGGACTGCACATCATCACTCCACTTCCAGACACCAGAATTATCTCTTAAACATGACTATAGCGCGCTTGACTGCATCTGGATATATTCCAGGCTATAATGCTATTCTTCTCACCTCAATTGTACAGAGCGGTTATCTGAGTTACCATAGACTTTCTGTCAGTTTGAACCAGTCTGGTCATTCTCTGTTGACCTCTCTCATCAACAAGGCTTTTTTGTCCACAGAATCCATCCATCCATCCATCCGTCCATCCATCCATCCATCCATCCACCTACCTACCTACCTACCTACTATGTATAAGGGAAAGTGTATATTAGTATAAATATGTGTAAAAAGTTTGCATTAGTTGACAAAATAGCATGTTTTTATATATATATATATATATATATAAATCAACTAGCAATACAGTGAATTTAATTTTTCATTTCATGTAAAAGACATAATGTAAGAAAAGATGTTTGTTATCATCAGTGTTTCAAACCAACGAATGTGAAGACATTTTGAGACTAACATAGTACTTCTTAACATCCTGTCTCCTAAAATCTCTTCAAGTCATCCAGAAAAATTATATTTTGATATTAAATTGGAGTTACAGACTCGGGGTATGACAAAGAATGTGTTTTTATAAGGTAAATTACCCCTTTAACTCTGTTAAATGTAAGTCACGGTAGTTTTTACACAATCATGATCACACACAGTTCAATTCTGGATCAAGACAAACTGCTGAACTGAGCTCAGTCAGGAATATAAAGACACCGTGGGGTGAGAATTGCTCAACCAAGACATTGAGACTTGGTGCCAAGTTGTGGATGAAGACCTATTTTACACTTCAAAGTATACACTTAGGAATCATAGGCATATAAAATATAAATATCACATAGAGACAAAAATATTTTTTTAAATCTTGGAAGAAATTGATCCCAGATAATGTAAGTGGGATGACTATTCTTTTTTTTTCAGGGCTATTATGTGCCTCTGTATCCCTGGATGAAACTAATACTGAGTATCTGATATCTCTTGTCTCTGCTGTGCCATGTGTCCATATTTTTAATGTATTCTGTGTGTCTTATTGTAGATAAGTGTTAAGAGGGCAGCAGTGATATCCTATTCTGCAACTTTCAAGCAGATAAATGGTAAAAGCTTGTTTAATAGTGGACATATGTTTGGCTGGAATGAATCATCTAAATGTTATTAATCGTAACATGATTACTGACAGACTTTCTCCACAATTGGATATCAGGTGTCCTGTTGATGTTACCACAGATTTACAGAAAACAATTTTGAGTGCCAGCAACCCATTATTTCTGAGTTGTGGCATTCCTAATTTGAAAGAAGATGTGCGTGTCTGTGCGTATGTCTGTTTTTGTGTTTGTGGGTGTGTGGGTGTTTGTGTGTGTGAGTGTGTGTGTGTGTGTGTGTGTGTGTGTGTGTGTGTGTGTGTGTGTGTGTGTGACTGTATCTGTGTGTATGTAAGTGTGTGTGTGTGTGTGTGTGTGTGTGTATATATCTGTTTGTGTGTATGTATGTATGTGTGTTGTGTGTGTGTGGGCAGGTTTTTGTGGTTTACGATGACATATTTTTAGGAACCAAACTGGTATTTACAAGGGTTTTATGCTATAAATGTGGTTTATGAGGACATTTCTAGTGTCCCCATAAATAAAATCGCTTAAAAAACATACAATTTGTTTTTTAAAAGTGCAGAAAGTTTTCTGTGAGGTTTAGGTTCAGTGTTTGTGTTAGGTTTAGGGGATAGAATCTATAGTTCGTACAGTATAAAAATCGTATCTATGGAGAGTCCTCATATGGATAGCTGCACCAACATATATGTGTGTGTTTGTGTGTTGTCACAATGGGGCACTGACATCTGTTGCTGATCTTGCAACCCGTAATTTGTACATTCAGTAAATATATATATATATATATATATATATATATATATATATATATATATATATATATATATATATATTTAAATTTGTAAGGAGAATGTATATTTAAAAACTACAGCATACAAATATGAGGTACACTATGCCATAAATGGAGATCATAAATGCAATAAATGCAAACTTTTTTTTCACAAAGTAATTTTCTAAATATATGATTGTATTAATAAAGAAACTTTATTGTCCAGACATCACTTTTCTTGCTCTTTTCCAAAACTTAGTGAGCTGCCTACCTAAGCAGTATTTTAAGGCATCAAAAGCTTTCAAGACAATATGATAATTCTGAAAGGCAGACAGCAATATTATGCTTCCTTTTAAGATACCCAAGGCAGCACGCATGCATCCTTTACAACTAAGCTAATCTCAGAATACTCTGTGGGAAAAAAAAGGAAAAGTAATAGGGTAAAAAGGGGCTAAAGGCACACCTTAAGAAAAAAAATAGCTTTTTTTTCTGGGCACAATTTGTCAACTTAGGCAAATACTTTTGAGACAGCATGTTGCTATTTTTAGTAACAAACTAATATAATACTTATTCAGTATAACCACTTAAGAAAAGGGTGCATAATTGCTTGTTCATTTAAATCAGATTAGACATTTCATAACATCTCAAGTATTCTACAAACCATTGAATCTCTGCTGTGATTGGATCACTCAATGTGAGCCCACTTTGAACTCATTTCAACAAATCTATCCCCCCACTTCAGGTAAAAATGTGTTTTATGGGGGCTTTTTACCCCAAATGCTATCCTTTCACTTATAGGACTGTTTTTGAATGTGCTTTTTTTTTAATCACCTTCAACAAAATGACAAATAAGTATTTGTTTAAAAATATATGTGATAATTTCCAGAGTATTCATTAGCTACATACATTTACAGTATTTAAGAAACTACTGAGAAAGTACTGGAAAAGTACTGGAAAGTACTGAGATGTTATTTTCTCCCTAAACACTAAATAGCATCAAAATATACAAAGGAGCCTTTTGCCCCCTTACAATAATCCAAGAAGGGTTGATTTTTAAAGTTGGGTCTCCTTTATTTTTTACATTCTGAAATGATTGATAGAAATAGATCTAATTAAGTCTAATCTAATTAAAAATGTATTGTTTGTATTTTTATGCTTATTATAGTATCTCATTACATTAGCTAAATGCTAACATTAAACAATGTTGAATGGAGAAGTTTAAATACACACACTCACCTCACATTAAAATCATGCTAATGTGTATAATATTTACATCTTTTGATTATACTTTTGAAACAGTGTGTATTTGAATGTTTATGTGTATTTGATTGGCCCCATTCACTTCCATTATCCTTTACTGTAACAGAGATGTGTGCTTTTGTTTTAATTATCAACGGACGAGTCAAAATTGGTTCATGAGGGAATCATCATTAAGCCAAAAATGCTGTTGATTTACCTCAACTTATACTCAACATGTGACAACCCTTCCTTTAACAGAATAACACCAAATTAATACCCCATGAAAGATCAGTGATATACAATACTGCATAATTGGCAGAAAGGGAATCCGATACATCATATCATTATGCTAAACTCGATATCTGACATCCAATTCTCGGATGTTATTGTCTTTGTCAGGTTGAGACATGGATCTGGGTGATCAACTCATCTGCATGTACGCTCACATGTCCCTGCAGTAATGGACAATGGCAATCAATTGCCTGTGAAACATGCTTACAATGAGCAAAAAATAAAATCCTTACTCCTGACACAACATTCTTTCTCACGAGTTTATTACAAAATAATGACATTTGGAACGACGGAGGAAGCATACGAAATGGGCGGTTAAGCAAAATGACACCATGCATTACGTGGTGATTAGCTTACTCAGTGGCCGCTAATGGAACTAATCAGAGCGCATTAATTAACAAGACATGTAACTCTGTCTCCACCTAGACAGCTCATTCATCTCATGTGGGGAGCAGCGAGTGATATGTTCTACGTGCAGAGACCCCACGGATATGTACAATTCATGGATGTTTATTTCTCATTCATTCATTGTGGTCTGCTTAAATAGAAGTTAATGGCTGCTCACCTTTACATAAAATAGATTAATGATGGGATTGATTTTGTTTAAAGGTGAAGTGTGTAAAATATGTCCCACTAGCAACAATGAAATGGAATTGCAAACTAGATATCTACTTTTTCTTTTGAAAATGTGAGTGGTGCTTGTCGATGTTGCAATGCTAAGTTTTTGTGGGTAGTTCCTAGGTTATTGTAACGCGCTTACTAAGGTGTTCTTTGTGTTTTAGGTTTTAGATAGGTGTTTCGATTGTCAGTTACAGGAAAACCAGAAGTCCAGCAGCATCCCGAGTCAGAACTGTCTGAAGGTCTGTGCCAGGTTTGGTGGATAGCTTGAAATCTCTATAGGATGAGTTACAATTAATCATTTTGGTCTCAGTTTAGGGATTTTTGAAAAATCTTGAACCAAGACAGTAGAATAACGGTCAAGTCAACACAACAACAATCTGGAAACTGCTTGGATAGGTGAACATATTTTAACAATTAAAAATAACCTTTAAAGTTGTATCTACACATTAAGCTTTAATAAGAGAAAGTATTTTAACATAGGAAAACATGATGCACATCTCATTTAAGGTTATTTTTGCAATGAATGCATTGCTTTTGTTTATGTGATATGATTATTCACTTTGTGCTGCTTTCATGTCTTTGACTTTCATCACAATGCTTGTTCAGATCAAATGAAATGTATCAATATAAAAGCAAATGCAAATTTCAAAGCCAAATTTCGTCTGATGATGTTTGTGTTATTTGTTATTCCCTCATTGAAAAATACAAACAGAAACAATGTATAAAATATTGAAAAATCTGATGAAATCTCCGCAGCACACGCCAAAGAAAAATTCCACCAGAAACACAATTAGGCATTCGAGTAGGTCTACTGCAAATGTGCTCAGATGAATAAGGAAAATGCATGAGTAGAGTTAGTGGTTTGATTAAAGCACTGTGGGAAATTCTTTGCTGTGTATTGTCGGGTGGAGTGCATGGCAGTGCAGTAGATATTCAATGGCCTCAGGCTGTTCTCAGCTGTGATAGAACTGCATGTACAGTCTCGTCCACTGCTGTAGGTGAGATAGTATGCTGTAATGAGAGTCTGTCAAACTCCCACATATTCATACATGCACTCTCTTACGCACATCCATACTCACACAAACACCCTTTTACAATTAGACCCACAATAAAAATAATAACGATGCCAGCCATACATAAACAAATATATAAAAAAATAAAAAAGCTAAAAGTGTTATTATTCACAAAGGAACAAAATGTTAAAAAATGAAAGGAAATAAATCACTTTGAATTATTGTTTATACAAACCATGCTCATGAAAGACAAATTGAACTTTTGTTTAGATTTGATTTAATTTCCAAATGTTTCAAACAACAATAAATTTAATTGCGGCACAATTTAGTCATGTTAGGTTTAGGATTATAATATGCTAATATAATTACACCACATACTTGCATATGTTGCAGCCTCTATATGTGTCTTGTATTTAGGTAATTACAAATGTAAATTTTTTTAAAATTGCAATACACTATACAATAGTCAGAGGGGGAATAACATGCATTAACTTGAATCTTGCAGGTTGAGAAATTGTTTAACTTTGCATTAAAGTGTTGTAACCTCACTTTGTGACATATAAGAATAAATAATACAATTGTTCTATTGATTTTCAAGCCAATATAAAACATAACAGTTCAAGGTAAGACTTTACATTTATGTTTCCTTTGTTAAGGGTTTATAAAAGGATTCATTAATGACGACTGATACATTGACCCGTGCATTATATATAATTGGCATGTGGTTATAACAATATAGAAAAAAGCCAACATTCATGCAATGCTTCCCAAATAGTGAGCATTTTAACTTACATATTATAAATGCTTATTAAATAGACTTGTTCATTCACGTTAACTTTACAATACGATTTTATTTGATAACATTAGTTTATGCATTAAGTATCATGACATAACTAAACTAATAGTTACATTTATTTTATAAAAAAACAATTGTCAGTGTTTGGTGGTTCATAATATATTAACTAATGTTAACATATTTTAAATCAAAAGTTGTATATGTTGATATTAGCATTAACCAATATTAATAAATGCTGTAAAAGTATTGTTCATTGTTAGCTTATGTTAACTAATGTACTTAACTAATGTTAACAAATGGAACCTTGTTGTAAAGTGTTTATATTATTCGAAAACATGAAATTCTTGAATTGTCACATGCAGCAAAAATAGATTTTTATAGTGATAATAAGTCATGTTCCTGTAGTCCGCGTAGTGTTTACTATATTAATTATTGTGGTTTCTTGACTCACTTGTGCAGTCACTTTCCTTGTCACGTTGACATCAAAAGAATGGTGCTACTCCCAGTGCTGATCCAACTTACATATTCCTAGTAACATGAAGTCCTCCGCAAAAACACTTTTCAGCTCTTCACGCTCGTTCACAGTATATATCATATACGAAAGCTTGATGACCAATGAACCATACTGAACTTTTATGTACTGATTTCTATTGTTGGCAACTCCTTCATAAGTTATTCATATGTGTCCACATAAAGGTACATTTTCATAGGTTACTAATGTTTAATTTGCGTTATTAAGCATTTATAACATGTGAGGTAAAATGGCTCATTATTTTGCAAGTATTGCATGATGGTCACCCTTTTTATTTATGTTGTCATAATGCATATCAATTATCTATTATGCATTTGTAAATTAGTTATTGGTCATTAATGAACCCCTTTATAATCCTTTAACACATTTACCAATACAATACAAATATAAACAATACAAACACAATGTGTAGCACTGTGTGTGTGTGTGTGTGTGTGTGTGTGTGTGTGTGTGTGTGTGCGTGCGTGCGTGCGTGTGTGTGTCATATTGCACATGAAAGCTCATTCTGTTCTAAAAGATTTTAACAAGACTAGACTTTTCTAAATACAAACAGTCAACAGTATGGAAGTATATTAACAACAAATGTCATGAAACAATAAAAAAGCACACTAAATTGTACAACTTGGAAAAATAAACTTTGCAGTAACAGTGCTTGCATTTTTAAGAAATGCAAATTAATATTTATTATTATTTAAATTGCTCTTGTTTCCCCCATAAGTCCAAAAACATGCAGGTTAAGTGAATTGGAGACTCTAAATTGTCCAGTAGGTGTGAAGTATGAGTCCCCCATCCACTGGGGGTTGCATCGCGAAGGGCATCCGGCGTAAAACCTGTCCCGAGTCAAATATGCAGATCACGGATGGTCCACTTTGGTGACCCCTAATGGGAGCAGCCGAAAGAAGAAGAAAAATATATGTATTATTTAAGTTGTGTATATTTTAAATGACAACATTTCACACAATATATCATCATTAAAAGTGTAACAATACATATTCAAATTGCAAAATTGAGTTTCAAAATATTCCGTAAAAAAAGCATCTTCATTATGCAACAGGTAATATTCTGTTCATTATATTTGCTTTGCAAATTCGCCTCTAACATTTCAGTGGTTAAAATTCTGTTGGAAATTCAACCTTGTACATCCTGGCATTGCAGGAAAGCAGTAGAGTGCCGCTGCACAATCTTCACTTGCAGCTGTACTAGACTTTTTTTCTATATTTACACCTTAAATGCACAACTTAAACCATCCATCCATCCATCCATCCATTCATCCATCTATCTTCAACCGCTTATTCGAAGTCGGGTCGCGGGGGAAGCAGCTCCAGCAGGGGGCCCCAAACTTCCCTATCCCGAGCCACATTAACCAGCTCTGACTGGGGGACCCCGAGGCATTCTCAGGCTAGTGTGGAGATGTAATCTCTCCACCTAGTCCTGGGGTCTTCCCCGAGGCCTCCTCCCAGCTGGACGTGCCTGAAACACCTCCCTAGGGAGGCGCCCAGGGGGCATCCTTACCAGATGCCCAAACCACCTCAACTGACTCCTTTCCACGCAAAGGAGCAGCGGCTCTACTCCGAGTTCCTCACGGATGACTGAGCTCCTCACCCTATCTCTAAGGGAGAAGCCCGCCACCCTTCTGAGGAAGCCCATTTCGGCCGCTTGTACTCGCGACCTAGTTCTTTCGGTCATGACCCAACCTTCATGACCATAGGTGAGTGTAGGAACAAATATTGAGCGGTAGATCGAGAGCTTTGCCTTCCGGCTCAGCTCTCTCTTCGTGACAACGGTGCGTTAGAGCGAGTGCAATACCGCCCCCGCTGCCTCGATTCTCCGGCCAACCTCCCGCTCCATTGTCCCCTCACTCGTGAACAAGACCCCGAGGTACTTGAACTCCTTCACTTGTGGCAATACCTCCTTCCCTACCCGGAGTACGCACTCCATCGGTTTCCATACAACAGACAGTTAAACCATATGAAATGAAAATTAAAACACAAACACTGTTAAATTAATTAGTTCAATTCAGCATGTTTTGTGAAGACATTTGTCATTAACATACTTCCATACAACAGACAGTCAACCATCAGAACTAATCTTTAATAGATTGCCTATTTCCTAATACTTACTAGAACAACAGAACAGTTCATTTTTTAAGCTGTCGAATGATGCATTCAGT
The DNA here is from genome assembly GCA_032164185.1 of Moxostoma hubbsi. Classification (NCBI taxonomy): domain Eukaryota; kingdom Metazoa; phylum Chordata; class Actinopteri; order Cypriniformes; family Catostomidae; genus Moxostoma; species Moxostoma hubbsi. Next base: position 2,306,009 of record JAVLUX010000037.1, read on the forward strand.
TTGCGCACATCTGAAACCATTTGCAATACATGCTGTAGTAAATCCACATGTAACTTTTTCATTGCATAATTTTATTGATTATTAATTCCTCTGTTAGTACATAGCATTGTCAAGAAACGTCAAAGCACAATAGGTCTCTTCATTCTCTGTGGCATGCTACATAGAGTAAAAATCGTATACAATGTAAACACTAATTTGAATGCACTCACATGCATCCAGTAGTTTGATGATTGCATACATGAGCACATTTCAGCTGTACACATATACCCAGAGGATATGCACGATCCTCTTTCCCCTGGAGGGGAACTTTGTATTCATCCTAAAGCAGAGCTGGAGACAAGATCCATACCCACTGCTGAACTCATTTGATCATTCGCATATTCTGCCTACACTATCGGGTGCAGTGGTGTAGTAGACTGCTGACTATAAAGCAGGCCTTTTTTCTGTCTTTCTCCACTCAATTCAGTGACAGTTGTCAATACACAAGTAACAAATTACACTTCCAGCTTATAGAAGCTTAGATACAGTGAAAGTCTATGACCACTATTTTTTTTTTCTAATTTAAAATAAAAAAAACTTTGTTTCTTCATATTTTCAATGTGGTCCCCAATGTAAAAAAAAAAAAAACATTACCTTGGTTATTTGTGTTCTGTATAAATGCTCTTGAGTCTTTGCACTTGCAGGGTGACAATCTCTGTTCTGACACATGTCGGGCATTAAAGTGAATAAACATTACAGTGTGTGAATGCTTGTTTACACTTGACTTTGAAAAGGTTTATTTAATGGATTTGAGTGAGTCAAAGGGCAGTGCAGTCAAACTGTTTGGCTTTTCTTTCTTTTCTTTTCTACCTGGCCTGAACTAGTCACTGCATGTGGCAATTGTCAAATTTTTTTCCTCTGTTGTTTTTTTCCCCTTTTTTCACACTTTGGTTTGCTCTCTTGGACAACCTCCCCAGTCACTCCCTCTCTCCATGCATAAAAAGTATTTACAAGTACATTTTAAGAATTTATTGGTGGTGCTTGCCAATACCAATGCAAATGTTGCAGCCATGATGTTTCTATTCAGTTGCTATGGTGTTCTGTGTGGTAATAAGAATGTTGCTAGTTAGTTTCTAGGTTGTTGTGGGTGGTTGCAAGGGTGTTGCTATGCAGTTGCTAAGGTGTTCTGGGTGGGTATTAGCATGTTGCTGTGGAGTTACTAAGGTGTTATAAATTTTTTTAGCATGTTGCTAGTTGGTTTCTAGGGTGCTGTGTGTGGTTGCAAGGGTGTTGATATGCAGTTGCTAAGGTGTTCTGGGTGGGTATTAGCATGTTTCTATGGAGTTGCTAAGGTGTTATTAATGTTTTTTAGCATGTTGCTAGTTGGTTTCTAGGGTGCTGTGTGTGATTGCAAGGGTGTTGCTATGCAGTTGTTAAGGTGTTCTGGGTGGGTATTAGCATGTTGCTATGCAGGTACTAAGGTGTTCTGAGTGGTTATTAGTTTGTTGCTATTTGGTTTCTAGGGTGTTGTGGGAGGTTGCCAGGGTGTTGCTATGTGGTTCCTAAGGGTTTTGAGTTGTTATTAGCAAATAACAGTGTTCTGGGTGGATGCTGCAGTATTGCGTTTGTTGCTAGGTGATTGCTTACTCGCCCAAGTCAAAAGTACACCAGCAATTCTCTGTGATATTCTGGTGCCAAGATATGGCTCTGGGTCCTATTACAAAGTCAATTAGTTAATTAATTAATTTAAAGCCAAACATTTTGTTTCATATATTTTAATTCTGGTAACTTAAAAAAGCAATATCACAATCTCTTCTCAACAAACCAGACAATTTCAGTTATCGTCCATGTCTGTAGCACAAATGGTGCAAGATGAGTTACACACAAACATTGAGTGTTTACGGTACACTGGAGCAATAGCATCTTAATAGTGCTGCTTGCTTTGTAAGCATCAAGATTAAAAATATCCACCACAAATCACACATATACAGTTTGTAATTTCTTTAAATTTTACACTTGCATAAATTCTTTCTCTTGAGTAAATTCTAATTGAATTACAAGCAGCGCTATCTGTGTTTTTACTGGCACTAGAAATACTGGAGCGCTGCCAAAACAATTCATTCAGATGGAATTTTGATTTTTCACTCGTATTTGTGATTGAACATTGCGTTCCCCTGGAACATTGGTAAGGGCACTGTAGAAACGTGCTCATAATAAAAATACTGTACAGGATGGTGTTTTAAGTCTCGTTCATGTTGGAACATGTTCATGTGTTTATTTTCAGTTATAGGGAGCATAACACACTGGCTCAAGTAGGCAGTATTCAAAATATGCAGCTCAATATGTGCCCGAGGAAAAATAGGTGGTTTTCAAAGAGAAAGTCTGTCAGGAAAATAATGGGATAATACTGAAAATCGTACAGTAAATTCATAGAGATGAGTATCAAATAGTTGCCCAATTTAACTGAACGCACCTTACATCAAAAACAAAGCCATGTGCCCAGCGTGAATTTAAGACAATTTTAATTAGAAAATTGATCATGCTGGCGAGAATTTCTTGGAAAATGATTTATTGAAGTGCTGAGGTGATATGAACAAATGTCTTTCAAATATATATACCTGCAACATGTGTTGCAGAAAGCTCAATAAACAAAAAATGACTTTGTTGAATAAACAATAAATCAAAGGGGACTAAACTAATCCAGGGAATGGGCAGAGGGAAACAGGACCAACCGGACAAGGAACCACGTGGGGATCAGCATCAATAGGAGCACTAGGAATGAACATACAGGACAGACTGAGGAACAAGATAACAAGAAACACGACTGACTGAAGCACAAGATGAACTGACACTAGACAGCAAACATGAGGAGACTAAATCAACTAGGGAGAGAAATCAACAGGTTAACTCAGGGCAGGAGATTCAACAAGGAGACAAAACATCCGATTGGCATGAGCGCACATTGCCACAACAATGGGGCGAAATACACTCATGCCAATTGAGAAACAAGACGAGAACCGAAACTTGTGTGAGAGTTCAGCCAATGCACACCCGGCACCTTACCAAAGTGACCAAACTTCAGCACAAACATGAAGACGCAAATTGACGCAACGTGCACCTGCGGATGCAAGAGCCAAACACAAAGATCGACACAGATTATCGACACGAATGCATGCAGCCAAGATGACACAAGTGCGATGCACCCACGTCAATAACAGACAGCCGAGGATTGTCCGGGTCCCGACACAGACCGGAACCTAATTAGACAGGAAGTCAAGACCCAGACACCCAGACATGAAACGCAATAGACAGAAATGCGCATGGCTGGGAATACAACTGGGACCACGTGCTCACACGAAGATACATGCCAAGGTCCAGTCAGACAAGAGTGACAGAACCATGACAGTTACCCCCCCCCCCAAGTAACTTCGTGGCCGGAAATGCTGATAATGACTGGGGAGCGGCCTCTGTGGCTGGGAGCATTGGCAGCGACTGGAGAGTGGCCTTCGTGGCCAAGGACACTCACACTGGGATGGCCGATGCTTCAGGTATCCTGCACTTGAAGCAATTATCACATCCTCATATAATCCAGCACCAAAGTTGGATTAGTTTTTGATTCCGATACTTTCAGAATAATCATACATTGGTTTATGGGCTTTGATCTTAAAAGAGATCCTTTTACCATATAAGGCTTATGACAACTTGTAGATAGTATCTGCGTTGGTCAGCTTTTTCTCTGAATGCTCATGACATGTATACCGAGCATACCAGACATACTACCTATCTCACTGTTCCATTTTCAGCTTTGTTACTATGACGACAGCACATACACTCTGATTATATGGAATGCAGAAAGTTGATTATGTCTGTGTTACAGCTCATGGATTGTGTCATGATTATTTGCCAGTATATGATGATTTATGATGAGGAATAGTTCAATCAAAAATGCAGATTATCTCATCATTTACTCACCCTCATGCCATCCCAGATGTGTATGCCTTTCTTCTTCAGAACACAAAGGAAGAGTTTTAGAGGAATATCTCAGCTCTTTTGGTCTCCACAATGCAAATGAAAGGTGACCAGAACTTTGAAGCTCCAAAAAGCACCTAAAAGCAGCATAAAAGTAATCCATGTGCCTCCAGTGGTTAAATCCATATCTTCAGAAGTGATATGATAAATGTGGGTGAGAAACAGATCAATATTTAAGTCCTTTTTATGATCAGTCTCTACTTTGACGTTCACATTCTTCTTCTTTTGTCTTTGGTGATTCACATTCTTTGTGCACATCACCACCTACTGGGCAGGGAGGAAAATTTATAGCAAAAATTGACTTACAAATTGATCTGTTTCTCATTCACACCTATAATATCACTTCTGAAGACGCTGATTTAACCAATGAAGCCATTAATTTCCTTTATACTGCCTTTATTTGCATTTTGGAGCTTCAAAGTTCTGGTCACCATTCACTTGAATTGTATGGACCTGCAGAGCTGAAATATTCTTCTAAAAATCTGAATTTGTGTTCAGCAGAAGAAAAAAAGTCATACACATCTTGGATGGCATGAGGGTGATAATTAGATGATTAGATAATTTTAATTTAAGTCATTCATTTGTTCCATTATTTTATTCATGAGTCAATATGAGCCCAACTGCAGTCATAACAATTGTTCCAGATGTTTTAGCTGGGGGATATAGCCTGAACTAGTAAAAATGGGGATTATGTGTGATAATAAAACACATCACTGCAACACTGAAAACGACTGACATTTGAATGACTTTTGAAAAATGAAATATAAAGAAAGAGATGTCAAAAGAAATGTCGATTTGTTTTATTTTTAACCTCTGTGTGAGGGAGTTGCATGTGTCTCTCTTAAAGATGAGGCACCACGCAGAATTGCAAACCTATTTTCAGTTAATATTCTTATTTAACTGATGACAGTACATAAACAGTCGAAAATGTCTACCATTATTCAGCAAACAGGTTGTTTGGCCGCAAACTCATGGCATTAGTTAAGCCAACATCGTTATGTTAGAAACATTCTCTACACAAGTAAATAATCTATGAAGTATGCAAATCACAGTGGGATGATGAGAAGTGTCACACCGCGATGCGTCACAGGTATGACAAGGTGCAGATTTTGAGCATTGTTTGCGGTCCAAAACAGTGAATCTAATTACCATGCAGACAAATTTACATACTGTACAAAGACTTGTGCACTACTTCATGAATGCACAAAGTGACATCAATGAGTTTGCAGGTTAGTCTATGAAAAACTGTGGAAACTGAAAGATTAGAAAGAGCAACGTTTATTATGGAATTGTTCTATATGGCTTTATTAAAGCTGTCAAATCCAATAAAGATGAACTTGTTACTGAAAAAGTGGCCTGTACACATTACAGCATATCTTCTAGCATAGTTTAAAGTCAATTATATATGTCCCTTGATAATGATTTAGTTCAAATTTTATGTAATTAAATGGAGAACAATGTCAGTTGTGCAGAAGAATTATGAACATCCTCCAGAGTTGTAGCAGGGCACCATCGATGGATGCCAAATTGTGACAGCAGTGAGTGTACATTCATGGAAAACAATTGGGACGGATTTTAGCTCTATGTCGTTCACCTGCCGTGTCTGGTGTGTAACCCTCTTAACACTGAGATGGCTGTTGCATCATCAGAAATAATCTGTTCTGAGAGTTTGTTTTCTGAAGGACAGGGAACTAGTTGGGTAATGTACTTCACAGTTTCTGCTCTGTAACTATGCAATGCCTCTATGTAACTGTTTTCCGTGTCTTGCGCAAGTTATGATTTTATCTCAAGTTGAGTAAATTCCTTGGATCCCGATAAGAGACATTCAGTTCAGTCTTCATTAGATAGTTCTTACACAACATCCTCTTCAAGAAAAATAGGACCCGCAAAGCAAACATCTCCTATTGCAGAATAGATAACAGCCCTGAACAATAATATAATCTCTGCTCCGGGTGTTTCTGGAACATTTGCTGTATTTGATCCGTTTTTATCCATGTTGAGGTGATGTGTTTCTTAACGGAGCTATGGGAGAATTCCACTTGATCCCTCATTTCCTGTCTGATAGGCTCCTGACCCTTGATTGACACCACCAGTAGATACTTTTATCGGATTTTCATGTGAAACCAAAGACGTATTTCTCCAGCCTCCAGCCCTTCACAACATTTATAATTATGTAACAACAACTTGAATACCCGTTCAATCTGCTTTTGTCCTAGACCACATATATGCCAACAGAGCTAAAAATTACTGATTTTCAAGACATGGGACAAAATACGTCCTACAAATTTACCTACCATTAGATTTGAAAAATATCAACATTTCCATTTTTAAATTATTTTGAGATGATCACTAGAAAGTTCTTAACACAAATGTACCTTTTTAAATGATTTTCAATTTAAGAGTTCCAATACTCTAGGATCACATTATGCAGACACACTGACAAGCGCCATCTCCTATCAGACAAGTTTGCATCACCTCCAGTGTGTCTACCTTTCTTTGTAGTGTGAACGGAAGTGCGTTGACCCTGGTTTAGATAATGCATAGAAAACAGGAAGTAATTTCGTTTACATATTCAATGACGAGCATGATTCTGAGGTTGAATTTTATCCCTCTAACATTACAGTTTTTACCCAATGATGGTTTAGGTTTGGGGTATGTGTTGGGGGTAGAGTTTATAAAATATGCATTCCTGTTCACTGTTTTACAGTCTCCAAACAACTGCTGAAAACAACTCACTTCACAACTCACTTTTGGAGCCCCTTTGTGGACATTACACTCAGAAAATGGAGCTCATGTGTGCCCATGCACCCAACAACACTTACTGCTTTGGCCACTGGGGGCTGCATTTCAAATTTTGGTAAGCACAGACCAAATTTGGCTAAAGTAAAGTCAACCTACTGTTTCTGATTTTATATCAAATGATCCCCGTACGACAAAGGCTGATAGAGCTGACTTCCCACAGATAAATATTTCATCTTGCATGACCATAATATGTAATAAATCCTTCAATTAAATGTTTCCTTCAAATGGAATTTAAGTGCTCAGCTGCTCCTAGCTTGATTTCATTGAACAACTGCTAAATGGAGAGAAAAAAAACAGTAATATTGTCCTGTAAAAATGTATATGCTATCGTACGATACAACGCTCACTATACAATGTCATATGTATCGTACAATACACAAACAAACACATTATAGTATAATTAAAAATAAGCAGTTTTGCACTGCTTGCACACATGTTATGAGCCAGTAATAATGACGGTAAAGTTTACATGCAACGAGAAACGTGGGAAGAGGCCAAAAAATGTATATGTGTTGACCGGTTTTTGCTCAAGCTGATAAATAATAATAGATTATGTACATATATCATCAAACCAGAGGTCAGGTTCCTCAAGTTTAGTTTATGCTCTGAATAACACTGAAAGAAGTTTTTCCTTGCTACACTTCACTTCAGCTTGACCACAGGGGGCTTTAAGACAAGGTATGATTTTCTATAAAGCTGCTTTGAAACTATGTGTAGTGTTAAAAGTGATATACAAATATAAATTACTAATACAGGTTTATAACAACAAGATGGTGAATAAATGATGAAAGAATTGTCATTTTTGGGTGAACTGTCCCTTTATGGCCTGACGATGTATGTGTTCTAGGTGGAAGCTGTGCAGGTGGAAGTTTTACTGTATGTGTAACTGTATTGCACAGTTGGAAACATCATTTCTGGTTAACATCCAGACCATTGGCTTGTTTTTAGTACTGCAATATCTGCCGTTACTCTCGACTCTGATTCCCTACAAGCCTTAAGCAAAACTCATGCCTTTTTTTTATATCAGTTTCAAATATCATGTGCCCAGAACTCTAAGTACTGTTTAATAATAGGACAGGGAGCAATATTCGATCCACTGCTGAAATAAGTGGCAACACCTCTTGGAAGAGATACTCCAATTCTTTATTCATACCACAGCCCCTGTAATATCACTGTACAAGGAGACTTTATATCACTGAGAATAATAATAAAAAAGATAAAAAGAAACAGAGGGGTATAAATCTATGTGGGCTGTGAAATCTGACCCAGTAAAAAGTCCTCTCGCTGACAATACGGGAAGCCAGTGTATGCAGAGCTGCTGTAGTAAATCGTAGCAGATTTCTCCTTAGGGACATGTGTTGAAGTACAGGGCTAGCAGCTGACAGAAACATTATTCAAATCATCCTTCTCATTTTTCTTTGACTTTTTCTTTTTTCACCATTGAATAATAAAATCGGACATTTGGCTGTAATTTCAAATTCAATCAACAGGGGTATTTAAGAGCAGAAACCTGCATCTTATTCAGTAAAAACCTGCAATCCAGTTAACCAGCCATTACATGTGATGAAATAGTGCAGCGCTGTATTTAAACCAAGTCATTGTGGTTCTTTTCAGTGCAAATATGCCTGAATTATATGCTAGTAGGAAACCTGAGCTGATGAAATTAAACTACAGTGGCAAAATATTTTGCTAAATGACATAATGTGGTATATTTCATGTATAGTGGCAGTTCCGTGGTGAAATGTCCAATGTGTCACACTAAAAGCCAGTTAAATGTTCTCCCAACAGATGAGGTTTTGAAGGTTAATGCTCTATTGAGTTTTAAATAAACAAAATTGACCTCCCTACCAATGTTCCCTCTAATTTTTGTTCTTGCTGAGCAAATCCTATTTTTATTGGCCAGAATATTCAGCCATATGAGCAGGATTATATACATACAACATTTATATATTTTGACCTGATTTGTTACACCTGTTTGTAATCATGTAAGACATGTATCATGTAAGCGGCTGTTTATGTTAATCAGTCGAGGGACGGGCATTGACCATGAAGAACATCTGACTATTCAAGCTGCTTTTCCGCATTCATCAATAGCACTCGAGACCCGTGATAAATGCGGTAATGTGTATGCATTGTTTAACGACACATTAATGTGTATTTCCACCTTGTTTTCACACAAGATTTCACTCAAAGCTTCAGCTCCATAGTGGAAAAAAATTATGAAATTTATTGAAAAGAAATGTATATTCATATGGACTCCAGTTCAAACCATGAGCATTTAGCTCTAAGAAGATATCTCTAGGTATTCCTTCTCTTGGTATTACACATTTGAGCCTGCCAGCAGTGCGTGGGTGTATATTCTGTCTGCGCGGGAGAAATGTTAGAAATGCACGGCTGTGCACACGTGCAGCTTAGAGGGAAAAGTGCTCCCTGCCCTTAACCCTAAACCTTACCAATAGTTTCGTAAAAGCAAATGTGAGATGGGAATGCAATTACAGATGCAACCACGTCATATTGTGATGATTCCATGACACTTTTAGCTCACGTGTCGATTGCATGCTCTTCAGGACTCATACCACTGTCCTTTGTGTCGCAAGTGCAACGCAAATTTGAGCTACTGCACAAATTAATCACATTAGTTTGTAATGTAGTTGGCCAAGTAATGCAAATTTTAAAATGTATTAATAGCCATACAAGCCATGCGCTATAGTAAAAGTGTTTAGATGCCAAAAGACAGCATTGTGTGAGATACAGGGTAAAAAGTACAGTAAGCGTTTATGAACTATGATAAACTGCCATTTTACTCGTGATTTGTTTGAAAGTGAATAAAAATCATCGTTGTAGTAGTGCCTCTAGTGTTTATTTCATCAGAAAACTGCTGGTATACAAACAATGTTCCACATAAAAGTAATTTAGCAAACATGTAGGTGAAAGTAACGTGATTCTATGAGTCCAGGTTGAGAACAGGCTTATTATAGATTGGGCTTATTCACAAAACTCCAAAACTGTGCCTGGCAAATTGTGTTTAACGTCATTATCTAAAATACTTAATTTCTTCAGTACATCAAGTGTTAAATATGCAAACAGCATGTGCAAATAAACAGTGCTATCAGCCTGCACAATTCATTCTTACAGAGGTATTTATTTCCTTCTGTGATAGACCCCCTGAGCGTGCTTGTTTATGAATTAACGTTCCACTCCCTGTCACTCAGTGCTTGCCACAACAACTAAAAGGTCATGTCACATCACTCTAATCACTCAGAGCATGCTACTATACAGTTCCTCTGTATGTGTGAGTGTTTTTGTGTAACAGATAATGAGAGAGAGTTGGAAACACAGTTTAGGGTGAGATGGACTACAACAGAGAAAACATTTTAACATCTAACAGCCTGTCCAGTGAATGCATTGTGCTTTGACAGGCTTTAAAGTTTACAGTATTTCTTCATCTCTGACAGCTCTGGCGTAACTGGTCTTGTGCCAGAGTAAAGGTTTGAGGATTTAACCAGACTGTGTAGCAATATTTTTCAAAATAAGATTTGATTTTTTTTTGTCCAAATCATTTAGCCCTAGTTATTTTACTTTAATTGATGATGTGTTTTCCGCACTTCCCATTTGTATTTGAAATCTAATGCAACTGTTGGTAGTTGATGGCTGAAGCAGCAGTGCTTCAAAGGAAATTAATTTAAAGACACAAATTCTGAAGGTGTTTAAATGCATTCCAAATGCATCTCTTTTCAAGCACTATAACCATAAATATGTAAGCTAACAGAGAGAAAAAAATAGAGATAAACTCAATGGTCAACCTCACTAATCAACCATCCTGACCCATCCCTACTTTCAACAAAGGTTTTCTGAATTGGAACATTCTGTGTTTAAAGACATACTTTACAGAGTCATATAAGACATATGTCCTGCTCAGAAAATACTTTTGCAATACACTTGGCAATTTATGGTGCAACTCTCAACCAGTGTAATACATCAATGCGTCAACACAGGAAGTGGGCGGAACCCTGCATGTCAGACACAACACAAGGCCATTTTTTATTGCATCAAATAGCAAACCACTACAAGGCATTAGTCTACAGTCATCGCTGTCACACCCTGAGAACAAACAGTCAGGTGCTGTATATGGCATAAACCTTGGAATGACTGCATTTCAGGAAGCACATAACATTATGTTCCTGCTAAACTATCATCTTACTGCCAAGGCGAGTCAGAGTAAAGTTAGACAAGTTAAAATATCATCAGTGAGATAAATCTACAATCTTACTTCATGCACAAAAAGAGTCACTGTTGCCATATTTGCACTTTGGTTTATTGATGCAGGCTAGTTTAATTTTGAATTTAGGTTTTTCTTTTTATTTCATTTAAAATTTCTCTGTTCGATTTAGTTTAGCTCTTGGTAGTTTTCACTCTGTTTATTAGATAAGTATAAATTTATTTTTTCTTTGCTTTTTTAAGTTTAGTTTTACTTTTAAAGGAACGCTCTTATTTTTTCCTTATTAAAATAATGACACTCTTTAATTGTTTTTTATCATTTTGAAACATATATATAAAATCATGAGCACTTACATGAGATGAAGACTCCAGTCATATCAGTAACCTTATAAAAGCTGTTCCCTTTTCAAAAAGCTACACTTATGATGCTGCGCTGAGAAAAGCGCTTTGGGAACAACATTAGGTGTGACCAGCTGTGAATATGTGTGCAACACTTCAATGAACATTGACCGGAATTTATAGCCTCTGCCGGTGTAATCATTCGGTCAGATCTTTTGTCTTCAGATCACTCTGTGCATGTGTGCTATCACGAGCTTGTCAGAACTTTCTTTCCTCTGTTAGGAGTTAGAATTTTTTAGGCAGTTTGCAGAAGACCTTTTTCTCTTTCTCTTCTTTCATAAAAAAAATCATTTTTTTATGATGTGTGTTCCCTTGTCTCTGCTCTATGGCTGAGAGGGACATGCATCAGTTTTACTTTGTTTGTTTGGGGGAAGAGCATGCTGCTCTCGTGATGAGGCAGGGTGAATGCAAGCATTGCGATCTGCTCTCGGTCAAAATGCTTTGCACTCGTCTCGCTTACTTCCGAGAATCTGCGCCCACACTTCATTCGTGGGGCTCGGTTGCATGGATCTGGCTGAGGACCGAGAGATTGGTCTGTCCCTATCGCTCGCTCTCTCCTCAGATCCAGCTGATCCTTCTCGTAAGCCTGAAGCGCGCCGTGGCGCCTCTTCGGTTCATGAGGGGGACACTGAACCTCTGTACATCCCACGCACAATAATAAAGCGGCTGGTGAATTAAGAGACCCCCCCCCCCCCAACGCTTCAAACTAGAAGACACATTTTTGTCTGCTGGCCAAAATAAATAAATAAATAAATAAAATTAAATAAATAAAAAAGGGGGGAAGGGAACGCTATATCAGTCCCTTCCTTTCTTCTATGACCTCCATAACGAGTATTCTCATCCATGGAGGAATCCTTATACTTCCCGTGTCTTCATGCCCTCAATGTTGAAATACTCAACTATCGGTGATGTAGCCGGTAGAAGAGACACTTGCGGGTTATCTCTCGCATGGCTAGCCGTCATCGCTAAAGAGACCCACTCTCCCCACAAAGCTGTGCGGGACCACCTCCATGCTTGTGGGGAAGGTCAGAGAGACACTTATGGCTTAACCTATCAGGCATCAGAGACAGGGACAAAACTTTCCTTCTCGATGCCCCGGTTTTTCCTTCTGGCTTATTTGATGACACTATGAATGTAGCTATCACCAGGTTCCAGGAGGCAAAAAGTCACGAGGAAGCCTTCGGGCAATTCCTTCCATGCCACACTCAGCCCCACCCCAGTCCTCTTAGACGGGAGGCTCAAAAACAAGGCCTGGTGAATCGTGCTCCCTCTCATAAAGACAGGGGGCCAGTTTGTTGCCTTCAGCAGCCCCCAAAGCAAGACCTCAGGGCAGTTATTTCAAAAAGAAAACCCTGATGGTTTCGCACCCAGCCTTGTGGGGGTAGACTCCCTCGGGACAGGGCGCGTGTATCATCCACTTCGGCCCTCCCGGTACCCCCACGAAACCCCTCTTGTGTTTCGGGAGTTAGAGGCTTCCAGCGAAATGTTGTGTGTACTGGTGCTTCCTGCCTTCCAACAGGAAGTGTCAAAATTAACACACATCTCTGTGAACATGGCAGCGTGGAAACACTGCCAGGTGTCTCTATGTGGGTCCTAAGAACAGTAGAAAAAGGCTACAGAACTAAATTCTCCAGGTTTCAACGGTGTGGTCCCCACTACCGTAAAACTGGAGCAGGCATATCTACTGTGGAAAGAACTGCAAAATCTCTTGGTCAAAGGGGCCATAGAACGTCCCCTTCCAGAGAATTCAGGTTAGTACAGCAAATAATTCCTGGACCCAAGAAGGGTGGGGGGTTGCGTCCGATCTTAGATCTTCGAGGTTTGAACCGCTCAGTCAAGGGTGTTCAAGTATCAAGACAGTCGTGTCACAAGCCCAACATCACGATTGGCTAGTCACGATCGATCTCGTGGATGCATATTGTCATATAAAAAATTCTGCCTCAGCACAGGAAGTTCCTGAGGTTCGCTTTCGGGGGCGAAGCCTTCCAATATCGGGTTCTTCCGTTCGGCATAGCCCTATCACCCCGCACATTCACGAAATGCATAGATGCAGCACTGGCTCCTTTGTGACTCCGGGGCATCTGCATTCTGAATTACATAGATGACTGGCTGATACTAGCACAGTCTCAAGAACTGGCAGTTCAGCACAGGGATATTGTCTTAGCTCCTCTGGTTTCTCTGGGTCTGAGATACGTTCTCTCTCCCACCCAGGGAATTACCCATCTGGGAGTTATATGGAATTCGATCACGATGAAGGCACAATTGTCTCCCGCTCGAATCACTTCCATTCAGAACACCCTGAGCAAAGTCAGGCTAGGTCAAGGTTGCACTGTTCGTCAGTATTAACGAATACTAGGTCTCATGGCGTCTTTGTCCATGGTGATCCCTTTGGGCCTTCCGCGCATGAGACCGTTTCAGCTGTGGCTAAAAGCCAGGGGATTTCACCCAAGGGCCAGTCCCCAAAGGCAAATAAGAGTTACACGCCGTGGGCTTCGTTCCCTTTCTATGTGGTTCAGACCCTGGTTTCTTACCTTGGGTCCCACTCTAGGTGCGTCTTGTCATCGCAGTTTGCTAACGACAGACACCTCCCTGACGGGCTTGGTAGCGGTCTTAAGTGGTCGTCCAGCTCAAGGGGAATGGGAGGGTCGTCAGCTCGATTGTCACATTAACTGTCTCAAGTTCATGGCTGTACTTCTGGCCCTGAAATACTTCCTCCAGAGGCTGCCATGTCTTGGTGTGGGTGGACAATACAGCGGAAGTCTCTTACATAAACCGTCAAGGAGGTCCATGTTCACGTCAGCTGAATTTTCTGGCACGTCGGATTCTCCTTGGGGCCCAGGGCAAGCTCCTGTCACTCAGGGCAGTTTATGTTCCTGGATGCCTGAATGTGGGAGCAGATTTACTGTCCATATAATATTGACGGGGGAGTGGAAACTCCACCCCGAGGTAGTGGAACAAATCTGGGTGAGATTTTACAGGGCAGAAGTGGACCTCTTCGCCTCTTCTCAGACAGTGCAATGTCCAATCTACTTCTCTCTGAGTCACCCAGCCCCCCTGGGTCTGGACACGAATGTGCATACATGGCCCAGAATTCGTCTGTATGAGTTTCCCCCGGTTTCTCTGCTCCCGGGAGTCTTGCTCAGAGTTCACCAGCAAGGGTCTGCCTCTTACTGATATCGCCTCGCCGGCCGAACAGGGTATGGTTCTCGGAGATAATGTCTCTCCTCGATGGCTCGCCTTGGGCGATTCCGAACCGGAGGGACCTTCTGTCTCAGGCACAGGGGACAATATTTCATCCCAAGCTGTGGAACCTTCATGTTTGGCCCCTGAAGGGTACCAACTGAGGGACACAGGGCTTTCAGCTGAGGTTATCAAAACCATTTTAAGTGCTAGGGCTCCCTCTACCAGAAGGATCTATGCCATTTAAATGGGGTGTCTTTGAAAAATGGTGCAGTACACATAATGCAGATCCAGTTAACTGCCAGATTACTTCAGTTCTGGACTTTCTGCAGGAAGAACTGTCAGCAGACATATTCCCCGCCACTCTCAGGGTTTATGTGGCCACCATTTCGGCTTGCCACGCCTTGATGGACGGGGTGCCGTTGGGGAGACATCCTCTACTCACTCGTTTCATTCATGGAGCTAGGTGACTGAGGCCTCCTGCTAGGACCAGGAACCCTTCGTGGGACTTAGCAGTAGTCCTAGAGGGTCTGGTTGAGACCCCATTTGAACCTCTAGAGTCAGTATCTGACAGACTTCTGACTCTCAAGATGGTTTTTCTTATGGCGATTACCTCTCTAAAGAGAACTGGGGATCTGCAGTCTTGCCAGCCTGCTTAGAGTTTGCCCCAGGAATGACCAAAGCAATTTTGCACCCTCATCCTGTCTACCTGCCTAAGGTGCCTTTCTCGACCTTACATCCGGTCACTCTCGAAGCCTTCTGCTCCCCGGCGTTTACAACGCCGGAGCAGGAAAGACTTCACAGACTTTGTCCAGTCTGTGCCCTTCAGACTTATGTCCACTGCACTAGCCAGTGGCGTAAGTCAGGGCAACAATTTGTTTGCCATGGGGTCTGCAACAGGGGGGCAGCCGCCACCAAACAGACTATGTCGCATTGGCTGAGGGACGCTATTGCCCTGGCCTACGAGGCGCGCGGTCAAGCTTCACCAGTAGGCATCAGGGCTCACTCTACCAGAGGGGTCGCCTCCTCTGAAGCCTTGGCTAGAGCTGCAGCATGTTTGTGATGCAGCAGGCTGGTCCTTTCTGCACACATTCATTAGATTCTATAGTTTGGATGTTCATGCCACTCTGGGCTCTTATGTCCTTGAGTCAACATCTCAAGCTCATGTCTGAGACCTCTCATGCTCTTGTGAGCACACTACACAACCGTAGGGGGTCCGGACAGCCACAGTGCGGCGGCGTGGGTATTCTCGTTCCCAGAGCGCTTTTCTCAGCGCAGCATCATAAGTGTAGCTTTTTGAAAAGGGAACGTCTCGGGTTACTTAAGTGTAACCCTTGTTCCCTGAAAAAATCGGAACGAGATTTAGCGCTTCACTGTCGCACTAGGATGCCCCAGGACTGCTCTTCAGACAAAATACCCGATGATGCTCCTGTGCTGCATCTATTTATAGCCTTGCCCCAGGTGCATCCAATGATTACACCGGCAGAGGCTATAAATTCCGGTCAATGTTCATTGACGTGTTGCACACATATTCACAGCTGGTCACACCTAAAGCTGTTCCCAAAGTGCTTTTCTCAGCGCAGCATTTCATTCCGCTTTTTTCTGGGAACAAGTGTTACACTTAAGTAACCCAGACGTTATATTCTACATGGAGAGGGTCTCCACATTGGGGCCGCCATGTTACGATCACATGACCAGTCGAAATCAACTCATTTCATGTCAGAAACCACCTTGTTATTGGCCACTTTCACTCATGGAGTAAATTAATCATGGCTGATTGTGAACAGTAAATTTCTAAAATGTCATTTGTTCCTGAAATCTTTTGTGTTTGAATGATGCTACATCCACACCACTAGGTGTCAGATTAAATCCAAGACGACATGCATTCAAATGACTGAGTTCACCTTAGTAGTACATTAGGGCTGTCAAAGTTAATGTGTTAACTAGGTAACACATATGATTTAAATATGTGTAACGCTGTTAAATTTCCCAGGCCCATCGAGCATTATTGCAATGGAGTCCACATATTTTAATGTTTAATGAAGGCGGTTTGTAAATGTAATTTTATAATATACTGTCACTGATTCTTGACATAAGTAACATAAAATGTTTTACATATATGTCCTATTAATGTTAAAAATCAAGAAATGTATAATTATATATATTTATATATAATTAATTTAATAAATATTTATAAATAATTTAAAATAAATTTAATAAAATTTATAAAAAAAAATACAAAAAAGTTAAATCTAAAGGATATTTGTATACTCAGCGCATTAATTAATTATATTTTTAAATAATTCATTAATTTATTTTTTATTATTATTTATTTATTTATTTATTTTTTATGTATGCTATATTCTTGGAAGAGCATGTCATTTAACCTGTCCCAGCAGAATGTCACATTGTTAAACTGCCAAACAAACTGTTTTAAAATGAATAAATATTAATATCAAGTGAAAGCTATGGATCTGTAAAATATATATATATATATATATATATATATATATATATATATATATATATATATATACTTTAAATTATATTTTCCATGAAAAACAAAACACAACTGCCTATCAAAGTTGTGTCCTCAATTTGAGTCAATTCTTTCAGATTTTATTTGAATAATCCTGAATAAATCAGGCAATGTCATGGTCAGCTGTAACTCTGTAATTCTTTTCCACTTCCTGCTCATGGTGGATGCAACAGTAGGACATGTTGTCTGGTAAGTTTAATATTTTTACTCTGTCTGAATTTTCAGAATAGTGTAAAAATGGAAAAGAAAATGCATTTTATCACTTAACTGCTTTACTTAAAAACATTATTAGGTAATTAAAGCCTTTACAATTTTGTTAGATGTATCAAATTAAAATAGCATTCTTTTAGTGTGTCTGATAGAGATGTCACAAATTAGTTAAGTTATAAAGTGAATAAATGTCAATATTCAAGCATTTTCATCAACACCTGTTCCCTTACATGGTTTGTTAGCTGAGACCTTTGTCTACATATCCATTTCAAATAATTTTAGTATTAAAAAATAAAAACTAAGATTTAAAACTTGTTTTGTCCTTTATCTCAAGAATCAGTGGAGTGTTTCAAAAACTAAAATTAATTTGTGGTCATTTTTATTTTAGTTAGTTTTGGAGTCATGAAAACGTTTTAATGTTTTATATTATATTTGAATTATCTTTTTGTTTTTCATATTAACACACACACACACACACACACACAGAGAGTCACACACACACACAGTATATAGTTTTTATATTAATTTCATAAAACAATTGCTTTCATTTATTTGAGTTTTTGTAATTTTTGAGTAATAACACTATTACTCAAAGCACCAAGGTTATTGTCAAGTTTGCACATGTTTAATCCTAGAGCAGATTGAGCAAAAGAGAACAGAAGACCCCCACAGTGGAGCGGCCAACCCACTTATCTACCATCAGCATAAACTGTACACACAGACCATTCAAGCTCTGCTACTGCACAATGTCTTTGTTTGCCTTGTAATAGAAACCAGTTGTCCACTGCTGAGTCAATATTTACACCCTGTTGGAATGTGGGTTGTGCTGTCTCTTTACATGTAATACTTCAGTGCAAACCCATATCCTACCTCCCTATCTCTTTCTCTACCCCTTTCTCTTTTTTCATCTCAGGTTCCCCAACATTCTCATAAATTGTGAAACATTTTAATCAAACAATAATTTATATCTGATTGTAGTAAACGTGAAGGTCAAAGGTGAGGTGTGTATTTTCTGAACCACTGGCATCAATTAACGCAATTGGAAAAATGAACAGGTTTCCTAAGTTTTCCAGAAGATATACAGAAAGTTCAAAAGTTTTCTTTGAGCAAAGAAACTCAAATGGCATTTATCATCCTCAATAAGAACAACAGCAGCAGCAGCAAGGATGATTTTTCAGATTTTTTTCTGCAGTATAATACCATGATAAGTCCTTCCTCTCTGCATTTTTGTAGCTGCTGCGGCATTCATCAAAATCCTTTTGCTCAGATACCAAAGACAAGAGTAGCTCCACATCTTCAACGGCAGTTCCCAGTTGTTCCTCTTACAAAAATTATTATTTAGTATTACTGCAATCTATGTAGTAAAAAGTGCAGTTTTACATTGGCTTTTAACTGCAATACTGATATAGTACTACTACAATTCAGTGAAATATATCTGCATTTCTCACTGGTATAACTGCAGTACATTACAATATAACAGCAGTTCACATCAATGCAGTAGAGCTGTAGTTTGTGTAGTTCACCTGCATTTCAGTGCAGTTAAACAGCTGCACTTAGGGGGGGGGGGGGGGGGGAGCTTTAACATTGCAACATGCAAATTCGGTTTTAACATTGAACAAAACCACAGTTCTAAAAGTGTTTAAAGTGTTAAACTAGGGCTGTTGGAATTAACTTATGTGATTCATTTACATTGTTTGAGGCATTAATTTTTTTTTTTAAGTGATTAACGTGATTACCAATTTGACATTAGATTGTGGCATTCTATTCGTCTCTGTGTGAGATCTAAACAATGGTTGCAACTGGACAGGAACTTACACAGAGACCCACACTCACACAACCGCAATTCCAATTGGCGATCAAAGTGGTGGAGAAAGGACCTCCTTATGGTATTTTTTTGGTACAAAACAAACTCAAACGCTGAATACAAAAGCTACATTCACATGACTCATTGGAGTGAAGCAGTCAGTGTTTCCTCTGCGCCTTGGTGTGCTTTTGTCTTACCAGATAATTTGGATAAAGTATAATTATGTGGGAAGTATTAGTGCTAAACGCAAAACAAAGCCCTATTCGGACAGCCATTGTTTCACAAGATGACGTCTGTAAAAGAAAACCCTTACAAAAAATTTAAACTAGCTGAAAACTTGCTGCAAATTTGCAACACATTTTCTGCTTGTTACTTTTACATGCAAATTACCTTTTGATTCACCACAAATGTTTGTCAAAAGTTTGCAGCTCTTCACCAGTAGTGGTGGCACGCAAAGCTCATTTGCATGTGAAAATGATCTGTGGCGAATTTGCAGCAAGTTAGCAGCAAATTTGCCATGAACTCTTGATTTTCGGAATGGAACACGTGCCTTCAGATGACAATTAATTCATGGTGGAAGAGCTAGTTTGGTCATCCTATGAACCCGGAAATGTGCTTTTCATGTGGTCATGTAATATTTGGAATACTACTAGTTGGTTAGTTCTGCCACTAGTCAGCGTGTCAGGATCGTGTCTACTATTTGAGGATCACATGAATTCAGTTGTGCTTATTCCATGAAATTCCTCAGTACACAAACTGCAATTAATATAGGCTATCCAGATATATGCAAATATATTTGGAATTACGCTAAAGTGTAAATAGAGTGAACATGGTGCACTATGCTCATGCTTTCATTCTCACGTGCTGTGAAGAGAGCACATCATCAGTTGTACGCGCTCTCTCTCTCTCTCCAGCACACAATCAAACACACACACACACACACACACACACACACACACAAGTGCATAGGGAGAGAGAGAATAGATGCACATAAACCACGTATAGTAAAGAAAATGTGGAAAATTGTGAATGCAACTTCACGATTGCTGTAGCAAAGTGGACAACCACAGCCTGTCGATTCATTAATATTGTGGAGGATGAGGGTTTAAGAGATTTAATGTGCTTTGTAATGAAAATGCAATCTATGGGGACAAGTTCTTTAAATTTGTGTACCTCCCACTTAGACTTTGGGAATGTTTTATGCTACTTGGTGCTATTTTGGTGCATTTCTATCTTTATAGGCTTTGTTTGGAAAATATGAATTAAACAATTGTTCATAATGTTTTCAGATTGTATAATTGTAGATGGTATCATATTTCAGCATTTTTAAAATCTGTGATTAACTATGAAAAATCATGCGACTAAACATTTTAATTGACTGACAGCATGTTCCTGTAATGCTTATGCATTGACATTTTTGTTAATCATGTTAATTTTATACTTTTAGATTTGCTAGTGAAGGTTTAATTTGAAATGTTGTGTTGCTGATACCCAGGTGTCTTAATGGCCAGCTTTTAAACCTTTTTAAAGATTTGATAGTCAATAAATTGCTGATTGCAATTAACCTGCACTGTGTTTGCAGTCAAGTTTTAAATAATTTAGGGAAGTACAACAAACGTATTAATTGTAGGAGTGCAGAACAGCAGCACAAATGTGGTAATTTGGATGCAGAATTCCTGCAGTTTCCAGTACTGCAGTGCAAGTGTGTTAATCTGGATGCAGTATTCATGCAGTTTTCAGTACTCGGGCTAGGAACCAGGTATTTTACCTTGGAAGTTAGAGGTTGGGATTAGGAGTAGGTATTAGGACAAGTGGTTAGGTGAAGGGAATTGGCTTAGGTACAGGGTTTGGACTAGACATGTTTTTGCATAAGCAACCAAGATCCAGGAATATGTCCTACTTGGCAATATTACGGTCACCATTCCCTGACTGCTGGTAGAGATAGAGCTGGTGCCCGAGCCAAGGTCTTCACCACCCAGTGGATGCCTCTGCCATGAGCTCACTGCATTCTCGCAGAATGACCCCTTTGTTGCCAGGGCTGCTTGGGGGCTGTGAATGGATTACAGCAGCAATGTGCAACATTGCGACTGCTGAGCTGATAAACTGAATCTTGTTCCTATGCCACTCATTGAACCACATAACCTTCTTCCTCTCTTCTCTTCCCAGGTGTGAAGTAGAGGAAACAGGATGGGAATTGGAGAATTGTTATACAATCATTCTTTCCTGGCCAGGCAACATCACTTCATTGCCAAATTATTTTGTTGTTTCTTTTAAGTCTAGCTAATAGGCTGTGTGGTTGCTAGGGTAGTGGGCCCCACATTGAAAAGGCCCA